>CAKALG010022468.1:0-32673 GCA_916700815.1 Helicolenus hilgendorfi
GCGTGCACACTGGAGTCGTCTTGTGATAGGACCGTAGCTCCTCCATCCTGCAATGAGCGCACGAGTTCCCGGAGACGTGTCACTTCCTCCTGAAGAGCCTCAACATCCTGCTGCCGCTGTTGCTTGGCAACAGTGGTAGGGTTCATTTTGATGTGGAGAACTCTGGTTTTGACGGGATCGTAGTCTCCCTGAGACAGACAGAGACAGAAAGAGACAGAAAGACTTCGATAAGATAAAATAAGATAAGCCTTTATTGATCAGCCATCCATCAATTGTACAGTTTTTTAGAGTTCTTTAACTTGAGTAGAATACAATCTTCTTGTCCAAACCTGGAAGTATGAAGATTTTTGAATTAAGCAATACAGAAATGACGTACTATTAATAGTAATTTCACAGATAACTTAATAGTTGACACTCTGAAGTTGTGTCCTCAAAATGTAGACATTTTCTAAGAAGTGGTAGTTGTCTTAACTGCTACTTTCCAATTTAATTTGCAGTTTGACCATTAGACTGTAGGGTCACAACTTAGTTATTTTTATAAAAATTAAATGATTAATATTGTCAATAAAAAGGTCAGAAAATAGTAAATTACCAAAACAATTTCCCAGAGTCCTAGGTGACATCTGCGAATGTCTTGTTTTGTTCGACTAACAGTCTTAAACGCAAAGACATTCCGATAAAAATGAAATAAAAAAAGAGAAATGCATCAAATCCTCACATTGGAGAGGCTGAGAATATGATTTAAACAAAAAACAGATTATTAAAAAGCAGTTGCTGATTCATTTTCTGTTGATAAACCTACAGATTAGTGGATTGTATCAGCTGTAAATGAGTACACAAGGTCAGTCTTTGTTCAGCTGTCATTGTACTTTACATTGAGACGTATGAGTCGTCTTCAGATTGAAGTCATTCATTCGTAGTCAATCCAGGTGCGTCTGATCTCGGTTTGAATGGAAAAGAACAGAGGCTTGAAAAGTATTTGTATCCAGGAGAGAATCTCTCTCTGTCCTCCAAGCACTTTTTCCCTTATTGATCAAATAAACAGCATCTGAAGTCCTCACACATAATAACTCACAGGCCTTTAGAATATGTGTGCCGCTCAAGGCTACAGCACATGAAACACCAGAAACGTCTGCACAAGAACAGAAACCATTCATTGTGCTTCTGCATCTCTGTGAAGTGTGTCTGGTGAAAACATGGACATGGCAGAAAAGCTTGAACAGACTTGCAGAATCAAAAAACCATGAGAGAGAGTGTGCCGACTGTGACTCAGACGAATAAATGGGGAGGAGATGGGAGAGGAAGTGTGTGCACAAAAGTGCTTTCCAAGGAATCAATCCATGCTTTCAGTCACAATGGCTCTAAAAGACTTGTACATTTTAAATATTACCCACTCTGTTGCCATATAATGTCATGTTTCTTTTTTATTTTGTCTACTCAAGTGCTGTTAAAAAGATTTTGGATGCAATAAATGGCCCTTGTCTCCATTCTCTTTGTCTCCCACTCATAGATTTTAGATAGTGAAACACAAACAGATTGCTTTTTGTGATGTAAGTTTTAAAGTGTTATTTTTCAGTACTTTAGGTTACTTTATAATTAAGTCTGACCTTTCTTGGTTATGTGACAAAATTGCACATAAAAAGTAAATATACAAGAATATATACATCCTGCACAGTGCATAAAGGTTATCTTTTGATTCATATCAGCAGGTAAACACGCAACAACAGTCTAGTTATTACTCGTACTGAGATAGAATGAAACTTTCACTTTTCAGAAATACACGTACATATGCACATATGGAGAGTAGATGAAGTCAGGTTTCTATCCAAATGTAGCGCAATTTTTTTTCAAAATTTCCAGATAAACAGCAATAGAAAATGCAATTACAATTGCACCGCAAAATGCAATTAAGAGAGCATCAGTGGTGGAAAACCATGGAGAAAACATGATGGAAATATGGCATTTATGTTTGTAACCTACCTCGGATTAATACATGAAACGGTCTACTCATTGGTCCACACAAATCTTATGTTATGAGTCACATGCTTCATGTAGCCTACATCATGATTTATTTATTCGCCAAGTCTGCTTCCATTGCACTTTGTGGCTTTCTGTTTTTTATCGATACACTGACTTTTCCAACTCAACCAAGCAGAATTTTTTTTTCGGGAAATTTCCGAGAAGAATCTCCATCGCTTCATTAAAATGAAACACGCATTAAAAACAGGTGACTGTAAACACACTTACAGATGTATGAAAACATCTAGACTCTCACAGGATATTAGGAATGTCACGAGAATCAATATTTCGGTAACAAGTGGTACCCAATGTAATCAAAATGTAAGTTTTGGTAAAAACTTGAATAAGGCGATGTTTTCATGGAAATATAAAATAGATAATAGAGAAGGAATTATGGCCTGTTTAACTTCCTAACAAAAACCAGTATGCAAACGGTAATAAAGGAGTGGATGTTGAAGTACATGGGATTTATTGTTTTACTTCTGTTTTTTTTTTATCGTGGTATCGAATTGGTACCAAGAATCGTGGATTTTCACCGGTATTGGTATCAACTATCTAATTGATGTATTGTGCTATCACCACAGCATATAGCAGCAATAAAATGATTAACTTTATAGCTTATGTTCACATTTATTAAGTGCAATAAACGGTGACGGCACCATCGCAGGGACGAAGCCGGTCTGCTTGTGTAGGAGACGGGGCCTTTGGAATTCTAACAAGTATCTTTATTTACAACTTTCTGTATCTAAAGGTATTTATTTTCTGTGTAACCTGTGACTGCTCTGCTCTACCTAGCCTGCCAAATTCTTCTCTACAGAGGCTACAGGAGCATACAGTGAAGTTATGAGCACTAGACTGCCTACCTGCTTTATTTCCCAGTGCGCTACTCTTTGCCCTCAGCACAGAGCAGTGTCGACCACGGCAGCAGAATGCCCTGCACTGATTCACAGCCAATGCAAGTATTTATTAATGTGCTGTTATGTAATGTTCAGTTTTGACCTTAGAAACACATCATGTGAAGTTCTGTATATATACTGGCACAATAAATATATAAGCAAATTTGTTTTACTGAATGTTTCATAAACACTTCATTTACTGAAACTCAAACACTGGATACAGAAGAGTGTCAGTAAATGTTCCATTATATGTTGATGCCATCATTACATTGTACTACAGTTCAACAAGATTTAACAGTAGCAATTAGGGCTGTCAAAGTTAACGGGATAATAACGCTTTAACGCAACTTACAGAGTGAAGATACTGGTATCATATGAAACTAGAAAACATAAGGAATCCATTGGTATGTCATACTAGCTTGTCGCGAAGGAGGTTAAATAACGCTTCACACTTACGGTACATTTTGGTGAGAAAAACTGTCATGGACATTTTCTGGTTCTATGGGTACCCACGAGTCTCCCCTTTACATACATGCCCACTTTATGATAATCACATGCAGTTTGGGGCAAGTCATAGTCAAGTCAGCACACTGACACACTGACAGCTGTTGTTGCCTGTTGGGCTCGAGCTGCCATTTTTTGATTTCAGCATATTTTTGTATGCTAAATGCAGTACCTGTGAGGGTTTCTCGACAATATTTCTCATTGTTCTGTGTTGTTAATTGATTTCCAATAATAAATATATACATACATTTGCATAAAACAAGCATATTTGCCCATTCCCATGTTGATAACAGTATTAAATACTTGACAAATCTCCCTTTAAGCTACATTTTGAACAGATAAAAAATAATAATTTGCAATTAATTGCGAATAACTATGGACAATCATGCTATAAATCACGATTTAATTAATTAAATCGATTCACAGCCCTAGCAGCAATGTATCTATCAAACAGACTAACACAAATGATAAAAAATAACACACAATGAGTGGAAAATACAGATGGTTGTTAGCAACAAGAGAGAAAAACACAGAATGAGAAGCAAAAGCGTTCCTGAAAACGTGATTTCCTTCTTTTCTTAGTTTGTTTTCTTCTGACTCTGTAAGGTCTGGGTAAATGAGAAGAGTCTATCTTAGCTTAATGTCAATATAAGGAGACACACACACAAACAAGAAGACGCACACACACCAATCTGAGCTCTTGATTACTGGCTAAATTAGATTCCATATGCCCCCAAGCGACGGTTGCCAAATAAACTACAGGCGTGTGGGAGAGCAAGAGGCAGACGAGGAGAAAAAGGGATGTGAAGATGGGAAACGGTGAAGGACATATAAAAGAACACGGTGAAAACACAGAGGGTAATGCTGCCTACGGCGGAGGGGAAACGTTGCATGGACTAGGGGAAAAAATACCTTGCACGCTTATAAATAACGCTTTGTATAATTTAAAAGGAACAGAGGGATTGAGCTTTCCAAAATAAGGTGCAGAGAATGTGTAGCCTATTTATATCAAAACATTTTCAACTGGACGGCAAACACGTCAGAGCAAGATAAAGTTAAGGCTTATTTTCTTCCTGTGTAAATCTTTTGAAGTTGTACATCTTTATATGGAGGGTGTATTCAAGGAGGACTCTGTATGTTCGTGTTGTGATAAACAGCGTGAGAAAAATGGAAGGAAGAGCCAGATAGTGTGAGACAGATATGTAGATTAGAGCCGTAAACCCGGCACAAAAAGAAGAGTAAAGTCCTCAAAACGCAGCCAACAGCTACGTGCTGTCAAATAGAGAAAATTCTCTCAAAGATGCTCCCTTAAAATTAGGCCAAGCTAAAAAAAAATTAGAATGATTTGGCCGTGGAATTCACATTTAACTTTTTGGATGCCTGGACTGAGCCGGGGGGGGCAGCGTTTTAATTGACTGCTCCACAGCAAAAACAAAGGAAATGTATTTCTACGTTGGCATTAAAGCGCATCGCTTTCAGAGTAAGCCAAGAAATAGCATAATCTTGTTTTAATTGGTTGAACTCTCCTCATATATCAAAATATAATATACAAAATGAGAAAATGGAAAAGGGTCATCTTCTTTTCTTCATCCATTTTACCTTCTGTGCGTAAAAAGAGGCCAAACAGGCCAAAATGTAATTAAGTGTGTGATCCACTGAAATAGGAAACGTGAAATCCAAAAATTCAAACTGGGTTCTATAAAATGGAGAAAGCTATCATTACCTTTCACTGCACATGCAAGTCTGCATTTGAGAAAAAAAAAGTAAAGTGGTGTACGACTTGTGTTTATGAATTATAATATAGTTCAACGCCGCAACATCAGAAAAAGTGGATGTTAGCAAACTGCTTAATATTACAGATGGCCTATTATGTGTGTCTGAGTGTGTATATATATGTATATATATATATTCAGCCTACTCTTCCACACAGTATTTACAGTGCAGCAAGGTGGAGAGCCATTCTAAGTGCCCGAGGCTACGTATCTCTTATTCATAGAACAACATAACAACACATCTAATACCAGGGAACAGAGTCTGTTAAAAAAAAGAGCAAGAGGAAGGGGGAGAGAGCAAAAGAGCAGGAGATCAAGAGCAGGAGACAGAGAGAGAGAGAGAGAGAGAGAGAGAGAGAGAGAGAGGGAGAAGGGGATCGAAGTCAATGGAACAAGGTCTGTTTTTAACACGGCTGAACAAATCGCTCTGAAACATCCACTTATATAATAAACACAACACCGAACCACAGGGGACACATGAGTCACTGATGGAACAGGTGACCCACTAATGGTGAGTGAGAGCGGAGTGGTACGGTACTATCAAAAAATAACGAAGAAAAAAGGCACATACACACACCCTTAAACCCCATGAACTGATAAAGTGGGAAGTTGAATGGAAGAGACATTACAGAGGTAAACCTCTTCCACCGAATCACATCAACAAAAACACATTGGGGCTCCTTTCTTGACATCGGCTTTTTAGCTGCTCCCGTTTACAAATGAACCTTACAGTACACATTTTTTAGAATGATTCAATAAAAACTGTTAGGAGCAAGGTTTTTGGTTATCCGGAGTAAAAGCCATTTCAAACCAAGCATGGATTTTCGGGGAAAAATTATTCGGACGGACCTTGGCTTCACCATCTCCAGAAATATACGTTTAACCAATGAAATCCTTTGTTCCAGCTGATGTCATAAAAAATATAGCCATCATTCTGCATAATAATTAGCCACGTGCATCTGTTTGTTTCACGGACAGTGTGTATATTCGGAGCACTGGGCGTTTGTTTTCATGGTAACGGGCTGTCGGACAAATGGCATTTCAGTCCAATGGGACCAATGACTATTGGTGTTTTGCTTCTCCAATAATGGGCCTTCAGAACAATGGGCCGTCCTATTCTCAACACCCAATAATGTAGGACGAACACTGCAACGACTACATCAACAACCAAATAAAGGACAATATATGGCTTGAGATCGACCAGCAGCTGAGATACAATGAAGATGGTAATATCTTTTAACATTTGCTAACGTTATATGTTGGTCAAGGAACGGGGCTAGTAACAACAGCTAACGTTAGCATCAAATTTGAAGTCTGATTAGTTATGTGTTGTGTAGTAAAAAATAGCCTTTTAGAAATTATGTGTATGGACAGGTTTTTGTTGTGTGGAGTGGACACGGCACTATTTCGCAAGAAACTCATTGGGCCTCATTGGCGAAAACGGAACACGGCAACACGGACAATTCGCACTGGAATCGGTGTGCAAAGTTGTCATCGCATGCACATTTTTCGAATTCCCGCACCACATTTTCACGTCACACTGGTAAGAAACTGCTTTAAGTGTTTGGTATCCAGCGACACCGTTTCTGGATTAAATGTAACTGTTGGGTTACTTTACAATATACATTTTTGATGATTTACAGCAATCTAAAGATTTGTTAAAAACATGTGTTTCTTACACTACGGGCTTAATGTCCATATTGACCTTAGATATAACCAGATACAGATATAATGGTGTCCTTGTTGTTTACAGTTAAGATGATCCATTTCGCCCATTTTCTGGGGAAGGTCCCCCCCTCATTCCATGTTTCATGCCAGTTTTGAGTTGTTGCCTTTTTGTAGGTAAGCAGTACAATTTTACAGAGATAAGGGTTGCTTCCTATTACTACTACTACTGCTTTTAACAAACCCAGATGCAATATATGGTTAACTTTAGGGATCTCATAACATAGAGAACATAACACAACATAAAAAGATGTCATGTTGTAAGCGTACATCCACTGCATTGAGGTGAGAGTCCTAAAACTGTATGTATAAACTGTATGTATAAATACTGTACTGTATATTAGTTGATGGCATTAAGGCATTAATGTTGTTTGAGCAATGTCAAACACCTGTGTCCTCATACTTGGTCCATATCATCTGTGGGCTTACGTACGAAAAAAAGGCATCGAACAGTGTACCTTGAGAAGTAAGCTGCTGATAACTGCTACTTGACAACTGTGTGATTTCAATTAGAAAACAATCACAACCAGCAGAAATCCCACTGTGGCTTTCTACGACGTGTTCTGGGTATGAATGCAGAGCAGTTGCTAAGCAGATAATGTACCTCTGTCCCTAAGGCAATGAGGGAACCATGGAGGAATCTAGGTGGAGGTTACACTTCAGTGGTTTTCCTACATGGATAACATTTGAGGAAGACCAGCTCGCTGCAGCACAGATATCTGGATACAGAGTCTGTTAAATAGGTCTCTGGTGGAAGGTAGACATAAGCTCAAGATAGAATTAGGAGTAAATGCAGATGTGCAACAGCATCCACTACGTACCAAGGATGATTTTTTTTGTTTCCATCCATGTTTATTAGCTTACAACGTCTTTGTTGGCAGCAATTCTATGAATGTGTGTTACCGCCACAAGTTGATCAGTGTGACATCATCACTCGTGTGCGTACATGCACAGAATGAACAAAACAGGCACCCACTCATACAAAAACAGCTCCATAGCGCCACTAGGTGTAAAACTCCATAGGGATTCTTTAAGCTCAGATACACATGCAAACTGGGAATAGAACCTGCTGTTCTTAAGGTTCCGTTCTTCCAATCGACTTCACACAAGGCGGGTGTATCGATGGGGACCCAAGGGAGTGCAGTGTCGATTGTGGTTCAATTTGGCCAGATGGTGGCGCTATCACAGTTAACATTACGTTTTGGTCTATAACATTTTAACCTTAAATCTCAGAAACAACATTTTTTTCATGGATTTTGTGGGTCCACACAGATCTATCCATATAAGTCACGCCCATTTGCATCTAAAGTCATTTTCCGTCATTTTGAATCGTGTCCAAATCTGATTTCATTTTGCTACTCCTACACATTTTGTTTTTGATTTTTGATATTCCATACAGTTTTGTTATAGCTGGCCCTCACAGTTAGCTCAAAGCCTGTAGGCTGGGCTTATATTACAAAAAAATCATATCTGGCAAGCAGCACCTCTGGGGACCTAGCAATCGGCCCATTCTGAACGGGCAATGTCTTCAGGTGGTTTTGTGAGGGTACACAGGGCGATCGCTAAAAATCCCAAGAAGTAGAAAAAGGTCTGGAGACAGGCGTCTATGCCTCTTACGAAAGAGCAGACAAGTGGATGCTGGCCTGCTGTCTTCCCTCCAAAACCTTGATGGCAAGAAGAAATAGCAGCAATGCAGTAATTTGGGACTTCTGAGAAGACGTCGTCCTCCTTGCAGGCCAAATGGGCTACAGGACGAGCTGAAAGGCCTTGGAAAAGGTAAAGTTGAAGAGCTTGTTAGACCATGTAGTATTAGCATCAGAATCTCTGGTAGGCCGTGCCACAGGGACCTGAGCCTTTGGGAGTTTATGGATACGCACGGGTAGGTTCTGGGTAGAAAGCCTGACGGCAAAGGTCTGCAGAGCGGCAGAATCGTCCATGGAAGACTGAGCTGCAAGGTCTCTCCAGTCGTCTTCTTTCTTAGTTTAACACCTTTTCAACATGGAGACCAGTACAGTTCCGAAGATTCCCTCAGGAACAACTGGAATGTGCAATATGTCATCCTCTTCCTCATCAGACACGTTGGTCACGTTGAACTATCTCACCTGTATGAACCAAGGATTGGGAGTGACCTTTGTGTCTTTTGGCTGGTAATTGGACTTCCAGTTGCTGTGCCAGCCACCAGACAGATGGGTTCTCTCTGTTTTATCACTGAAATATTTATAAGACATAGCTGTAATTCATATGGTCAAGAAATGACTGATTATGGATTTTAAAGGGTTGTAAAGGGAAGTTTTCTATGAATATTTATAAACTCTTCCTGCTATTTTTCCCCTTTTGGAAGTCTTGAAATAGAAGCAAAAAAATCCTTGAATCTGTTCAATCAAATGTGTTTCAACAGAGCTGTCATTACTGACATGTCCCTCTCATCTTACACCGAGGAGACTGAAGGGGGATGAGGTTCTCTTTTCTGACGTCTCGAATCACTTCACTGATTTACTGAATAAGAACAGAGCTACGTTGCCATCATCTCTTTGGCTCAAAAGTCAGAAGACTGCTTTCAATTTGATACAGAAATGTCATGATTTTTTTCTTCCTACCAATGCACACAACTCCCTACATGCCAGACCTGTGATGGGTGATGGGAAGACACCGTGTCTGGAGGGCAAGAAGCTCAGTCAACTGCATAGAGTTACACCACTGGAGCACGAGCTTCATAGTCAAAAAAGGGAAGGTTCTCATACGTTTAGACAAATTCAAAACTAAGGTTGGAATGCTACAGTACATGGGACTCATACACCAAACCTGATAGAAGAGACAGCTCCTTCTTGCCCTCAATTGTTGCTGCCGTCCTTCAGCCACCAATCATCATCAATCTGAGCTTAACTGTCCAGAGAAAGCAACAGCCTCATTAATTTAAGGATTTGGCGGTCATAAGAGGACACTGGTAAATAGCTGTCTTTGACACTGTCATTGAAAAATATGTCTTTAACAATATTGCATTCAATTGTCTCAGTGAAATATAGTAGGGACAGGGTTGCCGAGAGGAAATTGGTTATGAAAGTGCTAAGTGCTTATGTCATGGGGGCTTGTTGTTTTGAGTGGGCTCTGATTTCATTTTCCCTGGTATGTCAGGGTGTCAGCTGCTGGTGGGTCCATCTGCCAAAAATTATGAACAGTAAAATATCTCAACGTTGCTATACAACCTTATATTCAGGATGAATTATATTTTTAGCCCCACTACTAGATGAAAAGGAAAAAATGAAGCCTCAAATTAAACATTTTGTCATTTTCACTAATATTTATTGCTTGAATGGTTTTCATGATTTCAACACTGATTAAACCTTTAAATAGGTAAAACTGCCATGAACATGCAAACCTTCAAATGACATCACAGCTTAGAAGAACAGTGTGTAACATTTAGGGGGATACATTGGCAGAAATGTAATATAATATTAATCAGTATGTTTTCTTTGGTAGATAATCACCTGAAAATAAGAGTTGTGTTTTTGTAACCTTAGAATGAGCCATTTATATCGACATAGGGAGTGGGTCCTAGTGCTGGGCAATATGGCCAAGATATTCCATCACGATATAGGTCATTTCATCTATCGATAACGTTATATATCACAATATAGCATGTTTTCTGGTAATTCAATAAATAAATAGTCTATATGAAATTACCACATGGTAAAGCGTCTTGAGATAACTTATGTTGTGATTTGACGCTATACAAAAATAAATTGATTTGATTTGATTTGATTAAAGCCTATTGTTTGTATACTATTGACAAATGGAAAGTATTGAGTATTTTCTCATTCTAAGAACTTGTGAATGAACTGTTTTAAGTGAAATTATAGAGAAAAAATAAATAAATATAGGCCTAACCGTTATAAATATACATGATATACATTTTATATCGTTTTGATGATATACTGTATATTGTCATATTGGAAGACTGGAAAAACCTCACCTGGGCTACAAGCATGCCATAGGCAAAACAAAATATGAATAGCTCCCCCCCTGAAGACTATGTCTCTTTGTATCTGAAAATAATGTCTAAACATAATGCTGCTGTGGCTGAGTATTATATAATTGGGCATGCCCATGTGAGCACATATACAACAGAGAGACTACGTTGATGCAACCCTTTGCAACGCCAACAATTATCTTCGTCTAGACACTGTCATGACAGCAAAAACAAAAAGACAAAGCACAGCAGTAGTAAGTCTACCATTATTGCTGCCACCATCTGCAGTGGAGGAAATAAATACCAGGGAATAAAAACAAACAGAGAAGAGAAATTGTGATAGAATTATATTAGACTGCAATATTTTTCTGGTTGTTATTATCAGCTAAATTCTGATTAGCTGTAATTCTGCTGCACTTGATGAAGCCATGATGATGATGTCATTCACCTCCATATGCTAAATAATATCTCAACAGAAAGTAAACAGGGTCCAAACCACAGAGGGGCAACGCCGATTGTTCGTTCCATTGCAACATCAGCGCCCAGCAGAAAAGCTACACTTCTGCCATTTTGGACTGAAAGCGACAACTGGACGCTTACAAAGTGCCGTACAAAAGTAAAACTAAATCATTTCTTTTCTATCATCATTATTTTAATGTCTCTACCGAAATGGCCTGTGTTGAACAAAAAAAATATTAGAAATATGCACACTATTTTAACTATTTACTCACTTTATCTATCTATTAAACTTTTTTGCCCCGCCGCTTCCCAAAGGAGCATAAAGTGAGCGATGGACATAAGTGGAAGTTACAGAAATCGAGCACAAGGATTTTGAGAGCAATTTCAAACTTTCTCATGTCAAGGACCTCTA
Source organism: Helicolenus hilgendorfi (assembly GCA_916700815.1). Taxonomy (NCBI): domain Eukaryota; kingdom Metazoa; phylum Chordata; class Actinopteri; order Perciformes; family Sebastidae; genus Helicolenus; species Helicolenus hilgendorfi. Next base: position 11,755 of record CAKALG010022468.1, read on the forward strand.
AAATAGATGTCCAATAGACCACAGACCATGGATGTATAAGAGGTTGTGTCCTGTGCTTTTGCCATGCGTGTTAGTAAATAGCCTACATTAAATTCTGTTTATGTCATGCTACTAGCACTACTAGCTACTGGCCGATAGCCGGTTGTTTGGGAACAGAGACGTTAATACATCCACCACGGTACAGGCTTACAGCATACAGCCCATTGGTGTACTATAAGATAATAAAAGTGATGAATTACAGCCAATATATCCATTATTACAGACGCATACAGCTAGCAGGAAGCTGGCAGAACCGGATATGTCATATGAACGTGCAGAGCTGTCAAAAAAGTACCGGTTGTCTCTTTGTTTCTATACTCTTTGACGTAGGGAAAGAGGGAACATACATTGAGGAGAGCAGAACCGACGCTGGCACTTTCTGAAAACCTGTCTGCAAATAACTTTGTTCTACATAATAAGATGGATGTTGACTGACGGCTCTTCGAGATGGCCTTGTCAGACAAATTCGAAAGAAATATCCATAAAACCGCCCTTCAAAATTCAATACAACAATCAACCAGCACACTCTGTTCAAATGAACCTGTCACTGTTTTAGCCTACAAAGTAAGAACTTCTCAAGTTGATATTTTGCTCCTCTCTGTCTCTAAATAATAACTGGTAGCACTTACAGTATAACCAAAGCCTCTACATTTACTATTCTGAACAACCGAGTAGGTGGTGGAAAAAGAAAAAAAAAAATGGAGTGCACACACAGGACGTAATGTGTTTACGTTTCTGTCATGATCAATAATGAATGTTTGGAATAAATAGAGAATCCAGTGGTTGTGAAAATAAGAAGATGAAAGCTTTGCAGCGGCTCTGCTCTTTCCTCATACAGACCATACATACGATTATATTAAAGCTGACATTTCCCTCCCTTCTCAAAGAGAGAACTCATTAGCTGGCATGACCAACAACAGCAACCGTGCATTAGAAGAGAAAGAAAACAGCTGCTTAAAGAAACATATAATAGAAAAAAAACATCAAAACAGAAATAAAGTCACAAACCTTTGATTATGAAGTGAACTGGGAAGAAAAAACTAATTAGAAGGTTTGCAGAACACTTTCAAATTACAAATGTATTTGTCCACTTTGGTTCATTTTCTGTAATACAGTATATTAAATAAGACATACAGTATATTGTATTACAGATGGTGGTTTTACACAGCAAGGATGTTGAGGACAGTGACCACTCATTCATTGCAGGGCTGCATGTTTTAAGCTTCCATGATGACAAGCATACCTCTAACCAGTATATATATATATTAGGGCAGTCAAAGTTAACACAATAATAACGCGTTAACGCAAATTCTTTTTTAGCGGCACTAATTTATTTAACGCAAGTTGAGAATTTAAGGGCTTGGGTTTTAAAACTAGAGTGAAGATACTGGTATCATATAAAACTTAAAAACTTGTACACAGGGTATTTGAGCATTTTTTAAAGTACAGATTTTATGACGTTTTTAACACCTCTAAGATTTAAAAAATAATACAATTACTGTAAGCCTGCGACAAATGATAAATCTAGATTACAGTATACGCAGTTATTGAGTTTTATTGAATTTGAATAACTGAAATATTCAGTGTACAATAGCTAAGATAACTGCCTTCTCATTGATGCAACTACAAGTATATGGTGGTAGACCCAGACCAATGAAAAGAAAACGTCCACCTGCATTTAACATCAAATGAACATGACACTGCACTGTCGAGACAACTTGGGTGAAAAACTCCTCAGGGTTGAAAAAGGTGACAAAGATGCGAACCCCCTTGGGGTGGGAGGGGGAGGAGATATATTTTTTTAAATATCAGCTTTAAAATGTTGATTTACAGACAATTTTAGCATGAGGATATAGGGAAAAAAATCAACCTAGAGTTAACCAAAGTAATCTTACGGCTACAGACACAGACAAGTGAAGAGCCTCAACGAATTCCCACCCAGAAGCATCAGGGACAGAGCGACAAGGGAAAGCAAGGCCGAGGCCGGAGCAGCCAGAGGGCGAGGGGAGCAATACAGACCTCACTGACTCAGACTTAATACCTCCCCCGCTACAATTCCAGACATTTTATCAAATTTGTAGGCATTAAATATCAAAAACTAAATTTATGACATTAAGACTTTTGAAGGATGCGCAGGGACCCTAGGTGTACAGCTCTTTAAAATGTCCATTGTACAATACGGATTGACTTAAAATACAGATGTATGAACATCAGGAGTTCCTCCTGACGGATTAATGGAGGGGATGATTGAGCACGAGTCCATGAAACGCAGTCATATTACACTGGCAATCTGAGTGGTTGACAGTCACACTCGTCAGTATGATCTCAATATAAAGACAGGGCGTAAATGATGGGTTCTACTACAGCAATCTGACGTGTTGATATGATGAAAAGTTCCCATTGTCAGTTTATCCAAGCATTCGACTCTATGCCTCTTTCATGCCTATTCATTCAGGCATCAATTTCTCCTTTCAAATGCTTCTGCATTCGGTCACTCATGTCTTCGCTCAGTCTGATCTAGAGGTCTCTTTGAGTGCATTAGACCATGGAGGAGTCATAAAAATTACTCCTAAGAACTGACCTGATCCATTGACCGTGCAACCTTGAAACCTGTGCATACACACACACTCACACACACACACATACACTCCTACGCACACTCAGTTGTCAATTGCCTTAAAAGTGGTGGTCATGCTTGAGAACACATGGATTTCATTCACCCCACGGCTAAATGGAACCAACACGCTTGCCCACACACGTTTCATTAAAGTGCCCTGGTAGGCTTAGTTTGGTACAGTATGAGTCAGGGGAGTTAGAGGACCTGACTGAGATGAAACACACACACACACACACATTTAGAGCCAATTTAAAAATGAGAAGGGATCGGATGCAACTGAGGGAGTTAGTTAAGTAACTTTGCAAGATGAAAGTAGCTGCATTAGATGCACACAGTCATGTGTGTGTGTGTGTGTGTGTGATGTTAAGGTGGCTATCAATCATTTCAGCCAGTTTCATTCCCAGCAGACACTGGGGAAGGTCTGCATTTATTTAGACGATATCCAACCAATAAAGGAGGACTAAACCAGCCACAGGTTCCACAACTTTTTCCATTGGATGCTGCTGGAAATCACACCTGGGTCCAATTGTACTTGAGACACTGTCAGATATGGGAAGCGTTTGTGTGAATCAATCTGCACTGTCATACGGGCCAGGCTGCTGCCCTTGGGATTATTAAATTGGTTCCTATGTGCCAGACGAGCAAATCCATCACAGTAAACTGTTGCGGGGAAGTCTTACCTGTAGGTTGTGTCTCTCTAGTCTCATCTCCAGGATGTTGTTCTGCTCCTCCAAACGCTGCCGCTCTGCCTCTAAATCTTCTATTTTCTGTCTGGAAAATGCATGGACACACATTCGCGGATTTGTTTATTAATATACCGACCGTGCACATTGTTGACTCAATAGGTTAATCCGAGAAGTATAGCTCTGCTCACAGACAAGTTAATCCACTCTTGGTATATGCATGAATCTTTCATTGTCTCAGGTTTTGAATTGGTCGTCTTGTGGAAATGTCTCGCTTTCGTGAACGTGAGCGATTCTGCATCAATGTAGTGACAGGGCAGGATGGATGGATGAATGGATGGATAGCTAGATAGCTAGCAGTAATATAGAAAATTGAGGATGCGATAAATTGAGATGCATCGAGAATCGTTGTGCATTTGAATCGTTGACAGGTGAACTGCAATCGAATCGAATTGTGAGGCCAGTGAAGATTCACACCCCTACTTTGCAGTGGATTGTGGTTGTGTGTGTGTGTGTGTGTGTGTGTGTACGTGTGTGCGTGCTTCATGTACTACCTGAGTATGCTGACCTCTTCTTTGGTCACTGCAGAGTTGCTATCAGCAGCGGAGGCCTGCTGCTTCTTCTGAGACTCCAGCTCCAGCTCCACCTGGGACAGACAGAGGAGAGAATGGGACAGGTGTACTAACATCAGATCACCTTTGGCCGTGTGCCTGGCAGAACCCTTTTGGTTGCAGATAGATCCTGAGGACTCTTTTCCAGTGTGCTGCTATCTTTTCGAGACACACATCCAAACTAACAGATATATCCTTTCTACACCATTAGTCCACCGACTCCTTTCCCATTTCACAATGTCCCGATCTTTTTCCCTCTAGTACTTGTTTATACTCTGTCTGTGTCTTAGTTTCTCTCCAATCTCGCTCCCCTCTCTGCAATTATCCCTCGTTTCCATTTGCACACCCATTTTCCTCTTCTTCAGAGAGCATCTGTCCGTCTCTCAGCTCATCCTCACTCCCGGTCTTCCCCAGACGGATAAGTAATTACTGCTATACCAGACAGGTGGATTTCACGCGTCAATACTCATTGCCATGGCTATGTTGATGTCTCCTCGGCAACAAGGAGCCATGAAAAGAAGGGAGATCACAGAACAAGTGAAGACACAAAGACAGAGTCACAGAGTGTGTAACAGAGTTCAGGTCACACCTGCCAACTCTCTGTTTATGCCAGTTTTATACCATATTTTAAAGCAGTCTACTTTTTTTGTGACTTTTCATTTCCACAACTCTCAATTAAAGGGGACATGTGCTCATTTCCAGGTTCATACTTGTATTTTGGGTTTCTACTAGAATATGTTAACATGCTTTAATGTTAAAAAACACATTATTTTTCTCATCCTGTCTGTCTGAATATACCTGTATTCACCCTCTGTCTGAAACGCTCCGTTTTAGTACCCGTCTCTTCAACCTTTACCACTCCCCTCTCTTTTTCATAGACCCATTTTTGTCTTTTTTTCAGGAGATACAGGGAGTCTTTAAGGGGAGATAGCAGGTCAACAGTAGATGTCACATAAAAATGGTATACATCATCTGAAAGCAGGGAACCTGAAGATGCAGCTGAGTACTGTGTGTCAAACATGAATTAAATAATTAATTAAAATAATGTTGAAAGTGTATAATAATCATCCTGTAGTGCATGGTTTAGCTGTAAAATGAGAAAGTTTGTGACCAGGCAGCCATGTTGAAATCAGGTTGAGATGGCTTAAAGGAACGCCAAGTACCGGTCACATGACCGGAGCACATCCAATAGGAATGCTCTCTGTCTGAAATGACTTGTGATTGGGTCACGGGCTAGATTTTCTAAAGCCTGAAAACAGAGCCATGAGGAGGTGCAGAAGTCTAGTTATCTCTCAGAACACTTGAATTACAATATGCTGAAAGGTTATTTGGAATTTTTGCCCAATGTAAAAATATTCCTCTTTTAAAATTGCTATGCCAGTTTTTCCTTGCCAAAATGTAGCGCAACTTCGTAGCATTATTTAGCGTTGATGGCGCACATGTTTGGTACCAATGGATTCCTTAGATTTTGTAGCTTCACCCTAGCTTTAAAACTGAACGAGCTACAGCCTCTGAAAAGGAGTGGAAGAGGTTAAGCCCGCCTCCTGAAAAAGCCAAGTCTGCTCTGATTGGCTAGCGAGAAAAATATGGTGCACCTTCCCCAACGATAGTTCTCAAGTCCTGGGCAGTATATTGTAATGAGGGGATAAGGCAGCTAAATCTGAATGGCTTGTTGAATCACATATTTTCTGACAGGCAACCAAAACTTGACTGGGTTTTCTTATTTTACAGTTTGTGGGTTAGTAGGCACTCCATACCCAAATGTATGTGAACAAGCACTGAAAAAGTGAGTTTTCATGATATGTCCCCTTTAACAAAAATACATATAGGAAATTTAAAAAATGAACTGGCCCTTTTAATCTGGCAAAAATCACAGATTAAACTGTTTAATGTCATTCACTAACCGAACTATTCAGAGTAACCTGGCGACTACTCACTCCAAATAACAACTAAAAAAAGTAGTAATTAAGTATTAGTAGTCTGCTTCTTGTCACCTGTCAATTGGTGTCACTTCAGTCAGGATGTAAGAGAAGTGAGAAGCTATTGTACTTGTGCCATAAATACAAAGCCAGCTGCTAGATAAGACTGTCCTTTTGAAAAGGTCTACAGAACCAACTTCACTGGATAAAAAATATGTTAGTCAGCATGTTAGTCACAGAGGCATTAGAGCATCTTTGACTCAGAGAAAGGCCAAGTGCACCTGCCAGGATTACAGTCGTGACTAAAAAGGTACCCAAGGCAGCTTGAGTGCTAATGGCTGAGGTTACAACGGCTAATCATGAAGCACTAATTAAGATTTCTTTCTATAGCTCTAATAAATGTTTCTTGTTTTTTTTGTCTCTCGTTACCGGTGGGGTATGAATAGAAGTTAATTAGGGTCAAATATGTTAAACAATGTTTTGTCTGTATGTCACAGAACAAAACACTACCAATGACTTGCGTGGGAGCGTGCATGTGTGTGTACATTTACTTTATTTCTTTACTTATTTTACAGGGACAGTGCACAGTGCCAGAGTTATTTAACCTAATTTATATCTGTGGGCAGTAGAGAATTAAATCTCTGTTAAGAACATGTAAACATGTATACTTACTGTTTGCAGCTGCAGTTTCAGAGTCCCTGTCTCTTCCTGTGCTTTGGTCAGCTGGCTCTGAATCGAAGGACACAACAAAGGGATAAAAGTTACATATAACATACTGTCCTTACCAAGCACCGGGATTTGAAGACAATATTCGTAGAGGTCGAACTGTGAAATTGCAACTTCTGTGTCCGTCACGTGATGCCATTGGGCCCAAAAAGACTTTTTTTAAACTTACATTGGAAAAGAGACGTCTGTAAATCAGCGGATGATTTGTTTTTCGGTAAATCAACTTCCCAGTACGAACACTCATTTAGCACTTATTTAAATAATTTCTAAACTTAGTAATGAGTATGTGTCCAAAACATGCTCCTAAAACCTGAATAATATCAGTATATCCCACATGTTTTAATCGGAAAATGCTCCATTCGGATTAAGGCCTAATTCGGAATGTGCAAACTGAATATGCCGTTTACATGACCCATATCAAATTCCGAATATTGTCATAATCTGAATAATAGTGGAATATCAGTGTGTATGTAACCGTGCTCATTATATCCAGTTCTCTTTATACATCCATGCTCCTTATCCTACTGATATACAGTATTAACAGAAAGAGAGGATGTGAGCGGAGCAGAGGCGGGGGTGACTATATATTATCTTAAGTGTGAATTTCATTCAGTTTTTCAAACAGTGACACTCTGGCCTTCTCATATTTCGTTCCAGTGTTGCTCACAATGCCCCTGTGTGCCACAAGTGCAGTTTTATCAGTTTTCAGTGCAGATAGCTGTCAATTTGTCCACTAAGCAAGAGTACTGAGCGTGTAGACACGGAGCAGCTGAGCATCACACATTCACAGTGCCTTTAGCTTTGGGCAAAGTGTCACTCAGCAACACATTTAGGATACTATGAATACAAGTGTTGTATTTGTATTTGTGTGTGTGTGTGTGTGTGTGTGTGTGTGTGTGTGTGTGCACCTCCATCTCTGCATTGTGGTTCTGTGTTTTCTGCAGGACGTCCTCTGCCTCTCTGAGCCGCTTGCTGAGTTGAGGCGAGTACTCGGTAGGCGCCAGCTCGCTGTCGTAAGACTCTAGTATGGCACGCATTCCATCGCGCTCCTGTAACACACAAACACACGTTGACATAACACTACAAATTGGAAATCCTGCTGTATACTTAACACATATCCGTGTAGCTGAGGAGGAAGAAAGTCGCAGCATTACAGACTTTTTCTGCCATCAGATATGTAATGTTTGTGTGCACCAGAGTGATTTAACTGAGAAGCTCTTTGATGTTTTTCGGATTTGTCTGTGTTACTTTTGCATGACTGTTTGGTGTGTTAATATGACGGGCAAATGCCTTTGTAAATGCGGAACAAAGTATGAGGCAGCTGCACTTTTCTCATCCAAGCTGTGACAAGAGAAGCTCAGGGTTATGGTCGTGCTCATGTGAGTTTCTCCTCGTGTAATAATCAAAACAAGAGACAAATGTCTTTGTAGATAAAAGATAACTAATAATAATAATAATGATCAGAGTTATGACAGATGTATTGGCAAGTGAAGCATATAATATTATGCTGCCTCATCCCTCTTACCTGAGATAATTTAAAAATTCTAATGATTTTTTTTCTCCTCTATAATACTTGAATGAAAGACATGTACTCTGTCCAGTAAATCAACATGGCAGAAGTTGCTTCTCTTAGAGAGGAGAGGATAAAAACATCCTCAAATCAACGTCTTCACTTCAGACTGACACGGCGTCTACAAATAGCTCACAAGTCTTTGTCAGTGTGTGTCTGTATAGTTGATGCTTGAGTGTGTGTGTTCATTCTCACACATAAGAACATGCATCTCTTGGTATTGTTCCTAAAACAAAGATAAAAATGTCATGGTCATTTCATTTCAAGGGGTCCCTTGAACTGGAAATTGGTTCTATTGGTACCCACGAGTCTCCCCTTTACAGACATGCCCATTTTATGATAGTCACATGCAGTTTGGTGCAAGTCAGAGTTAAGTCAGCACACTGACACACTGACAGCTGTTGTTGCCTGTTGGACTGCAGTTTGCCATGTTATGATTTGAGCATATTTTTTCAGCTAAATGCAGTACCTGTGAGGGTTGCTGGACAATATTTGTTATTATTTTGTATTGTTAATTGATTTCCAGTAATAAATATAGACATATATTTGCATAAAGTAAGCATATTTGCCCACTCCTATGATAAGAGTATTAAATATTTGACAAATCACCCTTTAAGGTACATTTTGAACAGGTAAAAAAATGTGCGATTAATTTGTGATTAACGATGGACAATCATGCGATTAATCACGATCGATTCACAGCCCTAATATCGATATATTGCCCAGCCCTATTCAGATGTTTGAAGAGAAACTAAGAGTGCATACTTTAGCCACCCACACGGCTACAATTGGACAAAAAAAATGTTAAATCATTTTATTTTATATGTTACCAATGCGCTCATTAATCATGTATGATATCTTACGAAGCAACAATGTTATTGGCCACTGGTTAATGATCTGTGACACTATAAAATACCATTTAATAATAAACTTTAAATTCAAAAAACTGCACAATCCATTACACGTCTGAAAAATGTACCTGACACAACATTTTAGCTTGTAACAGTAATGAATGATCGCTACATTTAATTAACACATGACATCTATAAATCTGTACTGGTTGCCAGGCAACACGATGAGTGAGAACAATCTAATCTGTTTAAAAACTGGCCCGTTTAATAATGCGAACTCACTGTCAGTCAAGACTGTTTAAATGCTGCGTCTCCTCCCCTCCCTCCAGCGCGCTGCTTTATAAAGGAATACAGGCGGCATTTTGTGGCGATCAAGCTTTTAATAAACGTCTCACAAACAGCGAGGCTGCTCAGGACCATCCTTGACTTGTGAGGGTCATTAAAAGCTCAATCGTCTATTATTAACAGGGCTAATTTGGGGAAGGTAATAAATACCGGCACCGGGTACCATTTCAGATAACTGCATGCAATATAACATGTTGATTGCTAAGTACTGCTGTCTTTTTTAAAATGGCTTAAAAGCACCTTGTGATTCCTGAATGTAAAAATCTATGAATAATTGTCTGCAATTGCTCTGTCAAATTAGCTCGTAGGCTAGCATCTGAAAACAAACCATTATTACCCTAATCAGATTCTGCCGGTCATTAGCCAGATCGATACCAACATAATGCATTTAAAGATGACGGAGTCTGGGTCATCTAAAAACACTACATGTGAAATCATCCTTAATTCATCTTTATTTGTTTTGGCGGCGAAGCGGCATCATTCATCACGCAACATTACATAATACATCCTGTGAGAACCTTGGATCGGAGAGACGAAGAAGACCAACAGGAGGACAGACTGAACAGAAGTAAAAAGCAAAACGGTACATTTAGAGGTCAGTGTGTGTTTGTGTGTAACCAGCCCGCCCTTCGGCTATTTACTGTCTATTAACCTGCAATGAAATTCACTCAATCTAAATCAAAAATCTGTCGGCTCTTCTCTGATAAAAAAGTCTAATTTTAAAAAGCGCACAAACAAACAAACGAACAGGGAGAGGGAGGACAGAGTGATAAAACTATCATTACCGTTTTCATCATCTATTTTTTCAAATTGCTTTTATGTCAACGGTTTTATCTGGTGCGTGAAGATGTGACTGTGCCTTTAATGGGTCAGCGAGTCGGTTCCCACTGAAGGATATTATGAGAAACAAAACATGTGAGCAGGGCAGCAGTAGCTTTAAGGAAGATGCCCGAAGCCAAAACACAGTTGAAAACTTATCGTTCTTGAATAAAAACGAAAAATGTCTCCACTATTTATGCCCCAAAACTGCATGTGATTATCATAAAGTGGGCATGTCTGTAAAGGGGAGACTCGTGGGTACCCATAGAACCCATTTTCATTCACATATCTTGAGGTCAGAGGTCAAGGGACTGCTTTGAAAATGGCCATGCCAGTTTTTCCTCACCAAAATTTAGCCCAACTTTGGAGCGTTATTTAGTCTCTTTCCTTCCCGACATGACATGGTTGGTACCAATTAATTCCTTAGGTTTTCTAGTTTCATATGATATCTGTAGCGTCACTCTAGCCCTAAAACTGATCCTGCTAGAGCCTCTGAAAGTCAGTAAAGTCAGTCACGATCGCCCGCGGGCCCCTTAGGGTTAAGCTTAATATAACTTTCTGAACATTTGGCTGGTTAGAACAAAATGTTCAGCGCCATCCTTGAAAAACAAAAAGATCAAAGTCTTACAAAGCCTGCAATTGATATTTTTTTGACTGGATGGTTAACAACTTCATACCCTCTGAATGCTTGGATAAATTCACATGGTTGAATGCCAGATCAGTGTTGGGCAAAGTCATATTTTCAACGTCTGTAACCCTGCTTGGTTATGGAGGTACCTGAGAGAGTGTGTGTGTGTGTGTGTGTGTGTGTGTGTGTGTGTGTGTGTGTGTGTGTGTGTGTGTGTGTGTGTGTGTGTGTGTGATTTGTGTACTAACAGACTGCGCATGTTGACCTCGGGAATTACACATACTGAGAAATCAATATCACAGGGAGGTCTAGTCAGGAACTGCAGAGCAGGTGGGAGCTAGATAGACAGATAGATAGGAGTCACATGACCTACATCAACCAATCAGAGGGAGAGAGGGAGAGAGGGGCAGATTAGGAATTCTGCGGTGGCCTTGAGATTCAAGAGCCTCCTGTGTTCTCTGAGTGAACCCATTTGTGCCCAAAGACTATATTTAGTATGAAAAGGAGACGCGCCACAACATACTTTAGGCAAGTATCTAACAGTACAACTTTGACATTTTTAGATCACATGAAAAATCACACTTTTATCAATAGTCAAAGTCAGGATTTTTGAAAAATTTGGAAAAACTCACTGTGTTTGTGTTTATTAAATGTCTTCCATGTGAAATATCTTCTTTACAATGCATATTAGGCTAAATTCAGTAAAAAAATAATATTAAAAATGAATAAGGTAAATTCTAACATCATCATGATGTGTTCAAATGTAATCTAGTAAAATGTAGTTTTGGTGCAAAAAAAACTTGAATGAATCCAGTTGTTTGAAAGAGATGTTTTCACATCAATATAGAATAGATATTAGAGCGGGAATTATGACCTGTTTAACTTCCTGACAAAAAAACAGCATGAAAACGGTAATAAAAGGAGAGGATGTTGAAGTAGAAGGGATTAATTGTTTTGCTTTTGGTTTTTTTACTGTGGTGTATTAGTATTGAATCGTGGAACTTCTCTGGTATTGCTATAGACTACTTAATTTCTGGTATCATGTCATCCCTAATGGTGGAAAAGTGGTGTCGTGAGAGTTTGAATACTTGCTAATGTGTCTGTATTTATGGGTTTTGTTCTTGTGTGTGGGCACCTTGGTTAATAGCAACACTCTCTTCTGTAGTCGGCGGACAAGAGCGTCCTGCGCCTCCCTCTTCTTCTGCTCCTCCAGCGTCCTGCTGCGCTGCTTGGACAACTCTGCACGTTGCTCAGTCTGGGAACGCTCTGCATTCCTCACACTGACGGACCGGGAGAAACGAATGGGTGGTAAGACCAAAGAAATGTGTGTAGGGGGGGTAATAACAAGGGAGAGGAGAGGGAAATAGGATTTTTGGTGCTTTATGTTCAGACAATGTGAGAAAAAATCAATTCAGAATAATACTCCTCACAGATAACTTACCTGACTGACACCAAATAACTCCCAGACAACTGTCCAGAAATTATTTGCAGCAGCGTCTTGTGCCAAGTCTGATCAATAGGACAATAATTATACCACAAACTCCCTTCATCCCCTCCCACAACCAGCGCTCTCCCATTCTGCTGCTTCTAATATTTCATAATGAGCCCAATACGCTCTGCAGAAGAGAGACGCTTGTTAGCTAATGAAAGCTTTCTTAGCTGGACTGAGCTGCCGCATGAACACACCAGAGCATGCGCGCAGCCGTCCCCGCAGACTTCACCTCTGCCTAAACAGGACAAGTTTAATTAGAGAAATCCCTCTCTCTCACTCACAATCTCTCACGCATACACACACCAGTGGTTACTGTCAGGAGTGCTATCAGAATCAGGACCAGTTTAATTAACTTTGTGACAATTAAGGACTTCTCAGAGATACGCTCTAATAGATACATGGGGGGAAGGGAGGCACACAGAATGAGAGGGAAAAAAGTCTGAAGGCAGAGAGAAGCAGGGATTTAGTGTACGTGAGAGGAAGTGTGAGTTACCGGCTGTTGAGTGTGTAGTTCTGCTCTTTCAGAGCAATTTCTCTCTGCTGGATCTGAATCACCTCCCTGGACAGATCCTCCGGTTTCCTACAGACGAGACACACACAGAACAGTTAGCGTACACGCGTGTACACGCAGACACACACAATGAAAAATCAATACGACCGAGAGAGCCGAAAGGACAGAGAATAGATGAAAACGACAGCGTTTCCATATTCTATTGTTAGTCGGCCGGTGGGGAGCTGGGAAATAAAGTGACACGAGCAGCAGAGGGAGAGATGAGAGGAGGATAGTGGGCTAAATACTGGCCACAGTTCTACAAAACAAACTCGCTCCGTGGGAGAGATTGACAGATTACACAAACACACACACACACACACACACAATAGGAAGGCAACAAAGCAGAAGGTCACATACTCCGACAGAGACGCACCACATGACCTCCAAACTCGAAATCCTGGCTGTAACTATGGATCTGCCCAAAAAGTGATTGCCATTATCTCTTTATCTCTTGTGAAATGGGCAGCTTAGCTCAAAAAACGCACTTCTGCCGCCACCTCGCAGTCAAAATTACACACCTGAAAAAGTGATTGCTCTGTAATGCAACTCAACATTTGTGGAGATTGGCTCGATCCATAACAAAAAGCACGCATGTCATCAAACTTTACGTATCACTAGGGACTCACAGTAGCAGCCTGAGGCCTGGTATTGTGGACGTACATGGAAGGAAAAGGCTGGAAATCCAGAGTATGCCGTGTGAGAGTTGGTCGGCGTGGATTTATCACCACTTCCAATTCCGCTAGGTGGAGCCTTAGGTATGAAAATAAACTCATGACTAAAATATGAGTTCATGAATCATATGATGGAATAACTATGGTACCCAAAGTAGGTAATTCCGCATCGCCCTGAGCACAGAGGGATTAGCCTTCCCCTCATCTTATGAGAGAGGCTGTTTTTAAGTGTTCTGGAGGGGTTTCACAGGTCATGACCAAGCCACCTCTGTTGCTGCTGCAAATATCGGGTCGGCTGCATATTATTGGGAGAGATGTTGTGAACTACTACGAGGTAACTATGAGTAAATGCACTGTCCGGGTAGTGCAGTTCAACTGGGAGTGTAGTTTTGAGCACACAGTTAAAGGGGCAACTTCAGACGTGTATTGTGTACACAAACATTAACACCTCAAAATGTATTTCTGACTTCTTTCTTGAGACGCACAAAGTCTCAATTCTCTCTTTAGCTGATGAAAACGCTGCTGAAAATGAAATCTATTTCCAGAAAACCTCCTCCTATATATTCATCATCTGTCCCTTCAATGTTGCTCCGCATGGCTTAATTTTACGAAAATATTTTCATTCCTTTTCTGTCAATCTTACATTCAATTGTCAACCACATGGATACACACAAGCACAGTGTCATCAGACTGTGTGACAGAAGGGAAAGGAAATAAACACCAGCAACCAGCCAAATGCTGGCAAATTCAGGCTGCGGCTGTGAGGCTTGTCTCCTCTCCACCAAGGCAGCCACAGTGACTGCTGTTGGGAGTTAACTTCGGTCCAAAAAGTTATTTTCGTGTGGCAAAACAGCCCAAATGGCTGGTGAGGGACCAAATCCAGTGTCGCAGGAGACAAAGTCCTCATTTACAGCACCGATGTGTTTACTCCTCATTAACATCTGCTCCACAACTTATTCTTTTCACACCGCTAATGACCACCCCGAAACGCCTGGCGACAAAAAGAGCTAGAATATGTAAACTAAAGCAAAAACCAAGTATCAGTAGCTTGCAGTTATGAGAAATGACTTACAGGCCAGCGAAATTAACAAATCAATAATACAAATACACACTAGTGTGCCAAAACACCATCGCCCCTTATGAGATATTTCATACGTATTGACAGAAACAAGAAGCAGCCTAAACATGAGCTCCGGGATGAAGCTTTGTTTTGATGTCAACATTCATTCAGACGCTGTTACATCACCGATGGCGCCGTGATATTGCCGCTGCAGTGTCATCTATTTTCTTTTCTATTGAAACTTGCTGATCATTTTCAACTCCAAGAACAGCATAACGACATAAATCCAGACTCGATTTGACTCACGCCACCGTTCTTTAGCTTCCTCATTAAAACGCATATAAAACTTACGTACCTGAAAAGAGTCAGCACATTGCAAATTATGATATAATGAGTGTTTAACAGCCTAAAAAGGATCACAATATGCCACTAATGCACAATATCTGAGTCAATACGCGGCGGCACCGTTGTGTTGAGTGAAATAAAGGTGAACAGATTGCTGAATGAAACACTCTTGCTTTCCCCATTTGCCTCCACATCACAGGACTGTGTTGGGAAAACAACATCCTCACAATTAAGTCGGCCATTTAGTAAACAGTAAAAACAGCTTGAAGGAGTTTCTAACGGTTAGTTTGCAAGCTGCATTAACCTTTACTTTTGATCAGTATGAGCATCACACATATGGCTGCCCTTTAAAAGCTGTATGTGCGATGCAGTTTTTTTTTTGTTTTTTTTCAGCAAAAGCACTCGGGCGGTGCAATGACATGGCCGTCTGAACACCTGAATTTTGAGGAGGGTTTCAAATTTTCAACTCAATTTACCCCGGGGTGACAGCTTAGTCGGACTTTGATTTTTCAGGGAAAAAATGATGGACAGCCCAACTAAATTATTGCGTATATTAAACTGAGATTGGTATTACATTCCTGTGATCCTCCCAGGTCTTTTAATAACTGTAAATTTAGCAAACGCCATCAGGCCCAATAACACATCACATAAGATCAAAATGAAACCCTAACAGGAGGAAAGACTTCATTTTATAATTTTTACAATTTGTACCTTTTTTCCTTCTTGCCCTGGAGGACGGTGTAACACACAGAGAACATACACACACACTCACACACAGTATATAGAACCAACCGGATGTGCTGTGTGTATGTGCTCCATTTAACATTCTGTTTACATCAGAGTTAATCATAGAGAAAATGGTGCTCGTGCGTGCGTGCACGTGTGCATGCATGCATGCGATGGACAAGGCTGCAGTGTTTATAATCTGTCAGATCTGCTCCACCGCTCGCAAGGAAACATGCAATCATTCTCTCATTACCAGTTTTGACTGGATGCATTGAGACACGTTCGGCACACACAAGCAGGTATAAAACAAACACACACACCTTTACACGCTGGTGGAATCAATCCACAGTGATGAGGCACATTTAAACGGAGGGACCACAGCTCCACCTAGTGGTGCTCAGTTGTATTTCATGCAAAAATATAGTGATACAACTTTTGGAAAAAAACCTGCCTACCCCTGTTTTTCTGTTTCATAATCACACACACACACACACACACACACACACACACACACAAAAACACACACACATTTTGACAATATCTGACCTTATGTTGAGTCCAGTAGATTGCCCAAGGTTTTCCCAGGCTTTGAGTTTCTCTGCCAATCTCTGAGGATTCAAGAAACCAATAGGTCACATGTTTGTCCATGTATAGGAAGTACATGGTATCGTTATTATGGCAGCAGTCAAGTGCAAGAAAAATATAAGATTTATCAAAGTTGAACAACATCACAGATATCACTAGAAATGTAATAAATATTTAAAATACAACTACAATGAAAATATTTTTAACTTTAGAGCTGCAATGATCAATCAATTAATTATCAACTATTAAATTAATCGGCAGTCGACAGTTTTTCCTCGTCAAAATTTAGCCTAAGTTCGTATTATTATTTAGCCTCCTTTGCTACAGGGTTGGTAACAATGGATTCCTTTTTTCTTGTTTTCTAGTTTCGTGTGAAACCAGTATCTTCACTCTAGCTTTAAAACTGAGCCCTCTACACCTCGTGATTGATTGTATTAATATGTTAAAGAAATTAGTGGCGCTGAAACGATTTTCCGTTAACGTTGACAGCCCTACTTTTAATATCTTCATTTCACGTTTAGAGTGCTAAAATATAATAATGATATGCTACAGAGTGAAATTCACAATACAATCTCACAACTACATACTGTATAAGTGAGTCACTCACCTCCTTCTCCAGTTCCATATTGACCAGCTCTTCTTTGGTTTTCTCCATCCTCTCCAGCTTCCTCCTCAGCCCCTCCACCTCCTCTTTCAACAGGCTGCAATTCTCCCGGCTCTCCCTGGAAAATAGCAAAGACAAAAACAAAAGCAAATAACAAAATTAACTTCAAAGCTTGAAGTCTGATGTGGAAATGGCATACTTTTCATCCCCGGCTACATTCACACTCTGACATGATTTTAAAATTCATTCACTCAACCTTTATCTAAATCTCGAGGAATCATTGAGGGCATGCCCTCATTTTCAATGATGTCGAGAGTACAATAAACACAATGTACAATAAAACTAAATAAATAGACACAGGGCATAATTAAGGAATTACAAGAAGCAATCAGCCAGACAACAATAGAACAATGTTAAAAACTGTTACATTCAAGAGCGGAGTAGTTTGTAATCATGGATTTAAAATCACCTACACGTCTGATTCAGTGTGTTTTTTCACAGTAACTATATCCATGCACACATTTGGAACTGGGTAACATATTAACATGTATTGTATTAATCCGATGACGGCTGCAACTAATGATTATTTTCAGTGTTGATTAATCTGTTGATTATTTTCTCGATTAATCGATTAGTTGTTTGGTCTATAAAACGGTGAAAAATGTTGATCAGTGTTTCCTAAAGCCCAAGAAGACGTCCTCAAATGTCTTGTTTTGTCCACAACTCAAAGATATTCAGTTTACTGTCATAGGGGAGTGAAGAAACCAGAAAAATATGCATATTTAAGAAGCTGGAATCAGAGAACTTTGACTTTTTTTCTTAAAAATAACTCAAACCGATTAATCGATTATCAAAATAGTTGGCGATTAATTTAATAGTTGACAACTAATAATTGTTGCAGCTCTAAATCTGATTATTATATCAGAATCAGAATCAGACTTGTGTTTATTGCCAGGTGTAAGAGATTTATACTAGGAAATTGCTTTGGTTATGTTGGTGCAAGTCAAACAGTATAACAGTATAATAACAAAAGAATAGATAAAGACGTTAGAATAAAACAGAATTAAAAAAAATTGAAACTAGCAAAGAGTTGACGTGACCAAGCAGTCAGTTACAGTATCTGCGGCAGAATTCTAGTTGTGTTAGCAACATTATTTTTAATCCATTATCTTGACAAATGAAATTGAGTTTCATGCTTTAAATCAATGTTTCTGAAATCAGAGCACCGCCAACAGTGGGGAATAATAATGTGTATGAATTCTGTATTTCTACACTTACTCTTAAAGTTAACATTTCTCATGTGGCATGAGTTTTTTTCTCCACTTTCCCTCCTCACCTAATGTCTCCTAGTGTGGTATGATGACCCAAAGTCACACTGAAATGTCAAGAGGTTTTTGAGCTCTGTGGAGTCGAACCAGACTGAACAGTAGTCTTTAAAAATGAAAGCCTGTCTATTCTTATGAAAGGCAGTAAAAACTATGAAATGTGTTTGACCTGAGAAAGCCATTATCCTCTCTGAGGCGCTTCAAATCCTTCTCCAGGTCTGGAACCTTGGCCGCCTCTGACTTTATAGTCTTCACGATGGCCATGTCTTGCTCCTGGAGGGCGAGACGCCACTCCAACTCCTGCCGAAACATAAAGAGAGAAATCAGCCAAAAGAAAACACTGCTGCATTGCATGGCGGACAGGTTTCGATCCATCACGCACAAAGTCTGTGATCACAAACTGAGATTGCTTAGTTGCCCAAAGTAATGTAAGCCGTAACATACCTTAATCTTGACGATGTGCTCCGAGCAGACGGACTGGGCAGCTTGGAGACTTTGGCAAAGCTGAGAGGCTTCCTGAAACTTCCTGATTGTAATACCGAGCAGATAGAAGAGTGTGGTCAGCATATATCTTATGCAGTACAGTCCTGAAACAGAGCTAGGTAGTCTCAGTGTGCGTCTGTACCTGCGTTGTAGATCTAACTGTTCCTGCAGTTCCTGGTTTTCCAGGGTTTGAGAAGAAATCGTCAAATCTTGGTTTTGAATCTTCTGCTTCAGCTCTCTGATCTCATCCTTCAAAGAACTGACGGTCTGAGAACAGATTACAGAGGTAAGCCCACATAAGACAAGATACATGACCAGAGTACAAATGCAGTGTGCCAGTTTGTGTGCGTACCTGGTTAGCAGTGTTCAGTCTAGTATCTCGCTCCTCCAGTTTCCTGTTCAGGCCCTCCATGTTCTTACGGAGAGCACGATTTACCTCCACCTGCTCTGATAGGTTCTTAGCTGCCTCTGTCTCTCTCTCCTCCAACTTTTTTATTCTCCCCAAGAGATCCTGGTTCCGGTCAACCTCATGCTATAGCATAAAAGGGTGAAAAACAGATTTTACCTTATGTCTCCTCTGATGCTTATTCGTTCAATGTGTACGGGTGTGTGACCTGTACCTCCAAGTCTCGTGCGTTGTCAGAAGCAGCCCTCTCGAGTTCAAATCGAGCTCGCTTGTGACTCAGCTCCATCTGCTTCTTCTCCTGGTCAAACTGAAGGTAGCGATTTGTGGAGTGAACCCTATCTGCTGCTTCCAACAACTAAAGGGAGAGACAAGTCAGTCAGTGCAGAAGGTTGCATGTTAATACCACCTTCACACAGCTTACAGTTGATGCCCGTCAGTGTGTGTATACCTCCATGCTGCGTTTGTACTGACTCTGCAGGGCCCCACTCCCCGCTGAGTGCTCTGACAGGCGCTGTGGTGGTTCACTGCGGCTGATGAAGGAGTTGAAGGACTTCAAAGTTGTTAACACAGTGGTGTCATCTTCTAAATCCATTTTGAGAGTCACTGCTGTTGTAGCACAAAAATGGAAGATTCAGAGATAAGAGCAGGAGTCAGTAAAGCCATACTGCACTATTAAAAACAACACAACACAAGCCGTAGTCTGCTGGGGGAGCAGCACTGGAGCCGGTGACACCAACAGACTTCATAAACTGATTAAGGAGGCCGGCTCTGTAATTGGCTGCAAACCAGACACTTTTGAAGTTGTGGTGGAGAGGAGGACAATAAACAAACTGTTATCCATCACGGATAATCCTGACCGCCCTCTCCAGCACCTACTGGACAGACAGCAGAGCTCTTTCTCTAATACTTCTTTCACACCAATGACCAGGGTTATCTGACCCATGTTCAATCCTTCTTTTGTCAATTCAACCCAAGCCAGTCAACACAGGTTAATGACAATTCAGATAGGAGCTGGGTCACCAGTTAGTGCATACCAATTAGTTCAGGTGTTGGAAATGGTGGAGGATTGTCTGGAGGATTACAGAGAGAGGGGATGATATTGCCATCATCAGTGTATGCAGAAATGTAAAATGTCACAGAATGATGCAGGTTTTTGGGATAATGTGGTGTAAATATTGTACGTACAGCATTTTTACCTTTGTAAAATGTTAAACTATGTCATACTGTGTTATGTGGAGCTGTAATGTAGCCTATGCAAAAACATACTTTCCTGCCTAAAGCAATAACTCTACAACACCGCACATCTGGCTAACAGAGAACTCAGCTTTATAGTTTCTGTCTCAACCAGTCATTCTGTTTTAGTCCGGTAATAATCTTGCACATATGAAATTTGCACATTGTTTTACTACCTCATTTCATTTTAAAACAAAAATTGTAACTTGCACACTTTGCTAATGTATATAGTAGGTTATTGCACACGTTGCTATTGTATATAGTAGGTTATTGTTATTCTATGTTCATATTTTATATTTTCTAAGCTAGTTTTAGTAGTCTGGTATATTTGTAGTGTATTCTAATATATTCTTTATATTGTATATACTATAGATAGTATCTGTAGTGTTGATATGTACATTTTATTTACTGTTCCTTTGCATTACCTGGATAACCTGCTGCTGTAACACAAGAATTTCCCAATTTAGGATCAATAAAGTAGATTTATCTATCTATCTATCAACACAGCTATGTCAGCTAATAGATAAACAGATAAACTGGGGGAAAAAAGTAAGGAAACTTGTGTTTGGTCTATAATTTCTCTGATTATGAATACACTGTTTACCATTGGCAGAGCATTTGGGCAATT
>CAKALG010022470.1:0-23744 GCA_916700815.1 Helicolenus hilgendorfi
CTATATAGCTATCAAATGTTTTAAACTCTCAAATATTGACTGATTGTAGCAGCAAAATGGGATATTTCAAATCGAGCAGAAAAGGCATTTCATCAACATGAAAGTAATAACCATAATATAAATAAACACAATACTCGCTTCACACTGACAACCGCTCACATGAGAACTTTGTACACTCTCCGTCAGTACATATGACAAAGAGCATCGAACCTAACAACAAGAATTGTGTTTTTGTCAGTGGTGGAGGAAGTATTCACATAGCAGCAATACTGCAATATATATATAGATATATATATATTTATAAATACCCCATTACAAGTAATCCTTCATTGAAAATGTCACTTAAGTAAAAGCACAAAAGTAGTGTTTGTACCTAAAAGTATCAAAATTAAAAGTCCCATAACACAATTATGTTTCATATCAATGGATTATTATAACTGATGCATTAATGTGTAAGTAGGATTGAAATCTATTATAAATGCATCATATTTTATAAACTCGTCATATGTTTTGTATGCAAAATCTTAACTAACATAGTAACTCGTAACTAAAGCTGTATAATAAATGTAGCGACACACCATATAAACTGGAGTGAAGTAGAAGTATAGCATGAAATGGAAATTGGAAATACTCAAATTTGTATAATAGTGCAGCACTTGAGTAAACTTTAGGCTACTTAGTTACATCCCAACACTGGCATCTGTGGAGGAAGTCCTAAGAACCGGGGTTACTTTTCAAAAATTAACAAAACTCTGCCTCCTACCATGGATTTCACAATCATGGTTTTGAGAGATGGATTTTCATTACACTTATTTGTATTATTTAATTTGTCCGATATACACTCTAACAGTTTCTCTGCCAGATGTACTGTATGTGTGTGTGCTGCTCATACGAGGGGCAAGTTTGCTGCACAGGACATTTTATTTCCCAGTCAGGACTGATGTAATGGGCTGTCACTGTAAAGTAGCGCTCTGTACCTCTGGAGGTTCATCCATTGGAGTAACAGGGGGGCAATGGATAATTCCTAAACAGCTTGTGCTCTCTATACAGGACAGGCAATATAGACTGACTGAAGTGTACACTTGAAGGAACATTCTGTACCCCTTCCAGGACTTTGAAGATATTAAACTGTGTTCTCTATAGCCGAGTGCCCTTGCAGACCTGCAGGGACATTTCTTCGGATCAGCCTGAATATGGCTGCTGTGGTATTTGTAGTTTAGGACTAATGCCCAATATGTTCTTGACGTTGGAGAAGTGACACGTTCGATGAGTGCACATCGATTAAAGCTCAAATTGTACTTCCACTGTTTGCCATGCTGTCCATGTCCGGGTCAGTCTATCAGGGCCTTGGGGCAGGTACAGGTGAGAGCTGTTGCCCGAGGATGTTACAAAGATTTGGGATGTAATGACCATAGCGTTAGGAGAGATCTGGGTCTGCTCAGCAGGGCAACAGGGTGCGTGGAGAAGCAGGCATAACTTGTTAATGTGACACATAGACTACAGAGTCAAGTGAGACCACTAAAGGGGACCCCTGAGTTAGCACTCAAGAAAGCCAATCAGACCAACCACGGGACTATATGAGAGCAGTGATTTTGGGAGAACTTCAAAAGCTACAACTATTAAATCCATCTGCTGATTGTCAGTTGTTAAGAAAGTGCACCTCCTGATCTGTAAAAGCCATATAATAAAATATTCTTTTGTAACAATGACAACACATACAGTATGTGTATCAGTAGAGTGCATATATTTTAGACACTCCATAGTGAAAATCCTGGATGCACTGATGATGCTGGATGACAGTCACCAAAACTGTCCAATGAGTTACCTGTCCATATGAATGTATGCTTCCTCCTCTTGGTTCATTTGTCAGTGTGAATACAAAGTGGACCAGAACTCAAATTCAACAAAATATAGTCTGTTTTCCGTTGGTCTGGACCGGATGTACCGAACTACAGGTGTTGACGCCCCCAAAGCCGCTATTCACTAAACAGGCTTGTATGTGAACGTAGTCATTGTGACGTCAACCATTGGTTTGTGGACTACCGTTTATGAAGACTCAAGTTTGGCATATTGGTCGTCGCCATCTTGTTTTTTTGCAACCAGAAGTGACACAAGAGGATGGAGCTAAGTACAACCAAATGCTGAATAAGACATTTTTAGACAACCAAAATGTTACAATTAACTTTCATGAACTGAAAACACACTGTGAAAGGGTTAAAGTTCTAAGACGAAAATGCAGACAACTTCCAGACCGGACAATCACAAGGTAGCCACGCCCTAAAGCATCCCCTGCTTTATGGTCTATGTGACTCTAAATGGGACCATCATTTACTAAATGAACATCATGCTGTATTGAAGAAGACTTGAAACTAGTGATTGAGACCATAAACTCATGTTTACAATGTTTACTGAGGTAATAAATCAAGAGAGAAGTAGGCTCATTTTCTCATAGACGTCTATACAATCAGACTTCTTTTAGCAACCAGAGGAGTCGCCCCCTGCTGGCTGTTAGAAAGAATGCAAGTTTAAGGCACTTCAGCATTGGCTTCACTTTTCAGACCCAGAGGTAGCCCACTGGTTGCACCTCCACATTTCAAAAGATATAACATTTAATTATGGCTCACCCTAATCAGCATACATAATCAATGACATACACATGTAAGCAGGCCAGTAGGAATTCAGTGTAAGAAATAATGTAATCCTGCTCATGCCATGGCCACTTTTCAACAAACTCAAAAAATATCAGCCCTTAATTTACTTATATAATTATTTTTTTCATGTCACTTTTAATTAAAAAATTCCTGCTGTTTCCAGTTCTTGCAACCTTCAGTCAAAACCCCAAACAGCTAATAGCAACATAGGGTTACACATACTGTATGTGGAAGCAACAGCAGTTTTGGTCAATTTGCAATTGAGTTTCTTCACACACAAAGATCATTTTGACAAATCTCTGCCCTCAAACACTCTCAAACAACAATAGTAAATAGCGCTGCATCTGGCCACAATACATTATTAAGACTAATCTCTAAGACACACAAGCTCACCTCTCTATCTCTTTCTCTTTTTTTGCTCGTTTTCTATCTCCTATTCAAGTTTCCAATTTCATACAAACTTTGTATTTTACATAGGCTTGAATGTGGGTGATGCGTTATTGTCAAAGCTAAATTACACACAGTATGACTGAGACAGACAGACACAGCATAGACACAGCATCATATGACCCAAAACACAAACACACACATCCAGTATTTTGTCTTTTTTCCTCCATCACTCCAACACACTCACTTCGTAGAGCTCGTGTCCATGTCTCTGTCCACCAAATCCAGAAGTGTAACATATCTGCAGTGCACAGACCCGCTTGTAATTAAACACCTCAATGAGCAGATTACGAGTTTCCCCATTTGGAAATTTCATTACCATTTCCATAATTGGATTCCAAATTTAATTAGTGCTCCTGGGCTAAACAGC
Source organism: Helicolenus hilgendorfi (assembly GCA_916700815.1). Taxonomy (NCBI): domain Eukaryota; kingdom Metazoa; phylum Chordata; class Actinopteri; order Perciformes; family Sebastidae; genus Helicolenus; species Helicolenus hilgendorfi. The sequence continues at coordinate 3,469 of CAKALG010022470.1, forward strand.
ATGTGATCCGAGGTTGAATGCAGATGCTGTCAGAGGTCTTGAACACTGGTTTAACTCGGCTTGCTCTTCTGACACCTTGGCAAGAAACAAACTGACCACTATAGAAAACGTGTGTACTTGTGTTTCTTTGCCAAGCACCCATTATAAAAGGCAAACATATCATTGACACTTCTTCTTCTATAAATAAAATGCCATTATTTCACAAAAATGTGTTACATTTCCCGAAACAGCACTCTTTTATCCTCTAATCATGTGGGAACTGTAACTTATCTCAATCTAATTAACACCATTTAACTGAGCTGTGTACAGTAGAATGTGTAAAAAATAGTGTCAGTTACTTAAAAATGTATGATATAAACAAAACTCTGAACTGACTCTGAACCGAACACAAAGAAAATCTACATACAGTAGAAAAGTTTGAAAACTGTTATTGTGAGTATACGGTGATGCTTTGAGCTAACTGCTAACAATGACACCGCTACAATGCTGGTGTGTAGCAAGTATAATGTTTTCACCATCTTAGGCCCTGTTCAGACCTGGCTTTAACATGCGCTCTGAGCGATCAGATCACGGACAGCTTTAAATACGTCTGTTCACACCTGACATTAGAATGCGTCGCCACGTGTCTTCAGTGGCCACTTGTGATCTGATCTCACTTCCCCGTTCTATATGCAAATAAACACGTAGTAAACACACGGCTAATACAGCAGACGCTGTGATGTGATATTAAAGGAATGCTTGTCTATTCACATGAGGAGCGCAGAGACCCGCGGATCCCAGCAGGACGTCAGTTGAGAAGACGGTCCTTAATGTGGCCCAGGACACATTCACGTACACGCTGCTATAAGAACGTGGTGATATGTGGCCCAGACCACCTCTGACTGTGGTCTGAAAGATCCGATCTCAATGCGTCTTGAGTGCATTCACACCTGTACTTAAAGCTGTCCACTTGTGATCCGATCACTCAGGACGTATGTTAATACCAGGTCTGAACAGGGCCTAAGTTACACATGTTAGCATGCTAGCATGTGCTAATTAGCGCTAAACAAAAAGTACAGCTGAGGCTTATGGGAATTAGTGTGCAGGTATTTGGTCATGAACCAAAGTATTGGACACATATAATCTCTGGTCTCATGATGGCGCTGGGTGAAAAGTCAGGGGATCACCAAGAATAGGCATGTGATTGACACGATAATGCACAAGGCAAAAGCGTTTAATGAGAACGCCGTTCTTGCTTTAGGCATGTTATTTTCACGGCATATAGTCTGTACTGACTGCAATGAAATGAAATACAATATAAAATGAGAAAGACTGTTTATGGTGGGCGGGACGGGAGATGGGTTCAACAAAGACGGGGCTTTCAACCAGGAGACCGCTGTTTGGTTTTATAAGTTACATTAGTGACGTTTGTCACGTGTTTTGTAGTGATGTTACATTATTTCGGGACATATTATACTTAGTTTACGTACTTATTTTAAGCATAATCATGATGTTTTTCCTTAACTGGTTTTGTTGCCTAAACCTATTCGAGTGGTTTTGTTGCCCTCTGCTGGTACTGCACCTTAATACAGCCGTATAATATTCACGCCTCGGAGAGGCAAAACGTGACACTGCCACCGTGTCCTCTGGTGGACAGGCGGGTCTATTACACACTTTGACGTGGTATGGGGTTGGACTACCTCCTGGAGACATGAATGTCTATACTACACTTCATGGCAATCCATCTAATAGTTGTCAAAATATTTCACTAAAACCACAAATGTCCACCTCATGGTGGCCCAAGAGTTTAAATCAGTCTAGACCAAGTGCTGAACCAACTGATAAATGACAGACCCACACGCCATCCCTACAGCAATTAGTGCGGCTAAAAACAACTCACTATTTAACTTAGTAATGCATTTCTATACTTAATCTCCAAAAACTTTAAACTGATTAGCTTTGATAGACTTAAACCTGAAGAATTTGTTTTCTTGCAGTGTTCTTTGTAAAAGAATGTTCAGCATCTGACTGAGAAGGAAATTGAATAAGTTGAGTGGACTTCCCCTGGCTGTCCAATAGGTTTTAATATGATTATCCCAAACGGCATACCATATTTCATTTAAAGGGATAGCTGGACATTTTGGGAAATATGCTGATTATTATCTTTCTTGCGAAGGTGTTACAACCCTGGCTCGGGGGTCAAACCAAAGTTGGATGAACACAATTAAAGTTCTTTCCATAAATAAAATCAAACAGGAACAAAGAGGAACACGGTGGAGGGACTGAGGGAAGTGGAGGAAGGGCCATTTCAAGCAAGGCCTGCTGCCACTGATTGGTTTACAGCTTCCTGACATATAACCAAGGGCAGGTACACAGACAGATATGCTATACAGGACATAACAGAGAAGATCACTTCTCTCTATGCTAAATATGAAGCTACAACCAGCAGCAGGTTAGCTTAGCACAAATACTGGAAATGGCTCCCTCCAAAGGTTAAAGAAATCCACCTACTAGCACCTCTAAAGCCCACTAATTAGCACGGCACATTATGTTGTTGATTTAATCTGCACAAACTAAGTGTAAAATGACAAGTTGCAGTCTAACTGGGGGTTATATGCGGGACTATTTCTTGGCTGAGTGCTGTGAGGCAACTAAAGTCACTGCTCCCAGCCAAGAAATAGTCCGGCACATTTCCGTCGTTTTACCATTCTGTACACCAAAATCTGCTTAAATATTTGCAGTAGTAAAATGTCCTTATTTCCTGTAAACAACATGCATTTAGTTTAGGGCTGTCAATCGATTTAAATATTTAACCGCAATTCACCATGATTGTCCATGATTAATGTGATTAATGTGATTAATTGCAAATGAATTGCATTTTTTATCTGTTCAAAATGTACCTTCATTTTTTGTCAAGTATTTAATACTGTCATCAACATGGGAGTGGGCAAATATGATTGCTTTATGCAAATGTATGTATATATTTATTATTGGAAATCAATTAACACAGAACAATGACTGTTACGTTCCCCTCCGTTTAAGGTCCAGGGGATGGAGGGAGAAACAAAATCAATTTGTAAACCCGGGAATGAGAGGACTGGCAACAGGATTGTTTGAAAAATAATTGTACAATTTATTAACAAAAAATAGGATGAAAAATGTACAAATACCAACTGAAAACTAATTTCTCACAGAAAGCGTGAAGTGATTACACAACCAAACAAATATGGCAATAGCCAATAGTAAAATACTCCAATTAAAGCTACTGCTTAAAAAGTGCAGCGACAAAACAACCTGTAGGTACTCAACTTAAAACTACTGCTCCACAGAGACAGCGAACAATCAGGGAGTAAAACAATTTAACACTACTGCTCCACAGAGACAGCAAACAGAACAATCTTATACACCACAAAGTTTGTCGACTTTGACGCGCACACCCGTCAACCACTGACGCAACAACGGAACACACAGTCTCAGATACTGCAGATTGGCACTGGGCAACTTCTCTTCTGTTTTCCTGCTGTGATATACTCCGCCCTGATTGCTGATCAGACACAGCCATGTGCTTCCATGGACTGCAGCTGCACAGTTGAGGAGGACGGTACCTGAGGAGAAAGGGAATAGGGCACAAAAAAACAACACACATGCAACATAGCACAGCACGTAACAATGAAGAATATTGTCCAGAAACCCTCACAGGTACTGCATTTAGCATAAAACAATATGCTGGCAAACTGCAGCCCAACAGGCAACACCAGCTGTCAGTGTGCTGACTTGACTATGACTTGCCCCAAACTGCATGTGATTATCATAAAGTGTAAAGGGGAGACTCGTGGGTACCCATAGAACCCATTTACATTCACTGATCTGGAGGTCAGAGGTCAAGGGACCCCTTTGAAAATGGACATGACAGTTTTTCCTCTCCAAAATTTAGCACAAGTTTGGAGCATACGTTTGGTATCAATGGATTCTTTAGGTTTTCTACTTTCATATGATACCAGTATCTTCACTACAACCTAAACATTGCAAGTTGCGTTAATGTATTAAAGAAATTAGTGACGCTTTGTTATCGTGTTAACTTTGACCGGCCTAGTTTAGCTCAACAGGTGCTGCTGATGGAGAAAGATCAATAAAGATCTATGAGTTACCATGACAGCAGAAAATGCATTAGGTGGTTAATAGATGGTCAATAATAAATAGCACATGTTATTTGTAAAGATAATTATTCAGTAAAGATAAAGAATGAACGGTTTCTTACATGTGTTTTGCCACTTTGGGCGCTGCAATGAATGTACATGCAGACGATTTGAGATGATTCTTCCATTATATTGACTATTCTTCCATAATTATAAATGTACAACAATCCACACGGACACAGTTCCCTATTGTATCTTTTCTCTCCTTTATACCCATACTCACTCCAAGACACCATTCAATTTGAAACTTCTTGGCCAGTAATCAAATCATTTAATAGGATGCATTTTTCCACAGTCCAAAGGTTTCATTTCCAGTCAAACGCACTTCCCTTAAAGAAAAGTGTGCACAAGCATTCTTTTCATTCCCATAGGGACAAGAGTAATTGTAGAGCTACCTCCCTTTGAAAAGAGAGCATGATGCCTTGGAATGATTATGATCATAAATGAAATAAAAGGGCCTTGAGGACAAGAAAACAACTCTCCACCAAAGTTAGCCCAGAAATCAGCAGAGTGTGCCTTTTAAAATAAAACCACCATGTGTGTGTCTCAAGTGATTGCAAAGCCTCTGCAATCATCTAAGATATATAACAGCCATGAAATGTGTCTGAGGTATGAGAGGAAGGGAAAAATAAACCATTTTCACTTCTTGGCATATGACTGAGACTTTCAGGAGGCTTTGGAGCCTGAGAGCTGCAGGCCCAGACCTGACCTCCGCAGGAACCGAGCCTGAGGCAACAGGACTGTGAGGATGTTTATCTGAAACATGGGACAGGTCGGGTTGCACATCAGAAGCACATTCCAACATGTAAACGTAACCTGTCCACCAAACCGTGAATCAGCCCGTACATCAGGTGGGTACACATCTTGAGTGTACGTGCGCCATTGCTCTTTTGAAAGAGGCCTCACAGAGGTAAACAAGATGAAAATGAATACATGAATCAATCTATCTGGACAGACCGACTACTCCTGTTAAAGCAGCAGTAGGAAGGATTGGAGCAAATGTGATTCTATATCCTGACAGTAGTGCATGAGACAGGAAATCTGAAAAAAATCATGTGTCTCTATGTCCTCCGGTGTCCTCCGGTACTCCTAATGGCATCTGCAAGATTTCACAGACCGGAGGAAAGTTTGTGACCCGGCCGCCATGTTGAGATCAGTTGAGGAAATACCAAGCCCCGCCCACCAGGCGGAGCACAGTCTCTCATTTTACAGCTAAACAGTACACTACCAGATGTTTCTGAACACATTTGAGGAGATAAAGACATTACAGTAACAGAATATTGATTCATATTTGATCAGCCCTGCCTATTTGACCGAGTGATTGACAGCTGCCTACGTTGAATGAACAGCCAATAGGAACGCTCTCTCTCTCTCTCTCTCTGAAATGACCTGTGATTGGTTAAAGTCTCCCGTAACGGGCTTGATGTTCTAAAGTCTGTAAACAGAGCCATGAGGAGGAGCAGAAGTCTAGTTTTCTCTCAGAACACTTGAACTACAATATGCTGAAAGGTTGTTATGGAATTCTTGCCCAATGATGCCAAAAATATTCAGTGTACTGGCACTTTAAAATGGCTATAATTAAAACTTGTAAGCCTGTGGGTACATGAGACCAGCAGTAACAACTACCCCACAGCACCCTGATGCCTAACACCCATTCACAGCATGGGAGTGATCTCAGAAAGCATGACAAGTGCTGATAGAATGTTCTGATTCAGCCACAACATTATGCACACTTGAATTGCTCACTCAAACGCTGCTAAACTTGCAAAGGTTTGGATGTAGTGAGTTCTTTTTGTTAAACCCTGGAGAGAAACTTTATATCTCTTCTCCTTTACAGCACGTCTCGTCCACAGAGCAGAGTTGTCAGACAGTTTAGTTGCCTCCGGCACAGTTTGAATTACTTTCAAGTGACTTTGTTCCATCCATGATATCACCTTAGCCTAAACTTGTCTTGAAATCTACACAGAGAGGGAGGGAATAGAAGCACATATTGATTAGTGTGCTTTCCATGGAAGGCTTCGGGGTGAACAGTAAATACTTGTGGAGGGACGCAACAGAACATCATTGTAAGGTGATGAAAAGTCTCTTCATAGACCTTCTCCATTATATCTAATGAATAAAACAACACTGTAAGTAGGTGGTAAAAGGGAAACACAGCTACTTAAGGCTTTATGGTATCAGTTAATTAGGTGGTTTCTGTAGCTATCTAGAGACAGCAAATCAGTGTTTTATAGGGATAGATGAGGTTAGGAGGCTTAAGTCCATCCAAATAGAGACATACTGTACCTTGACTAACTCATTTCAAGTTGCAAAAAGAGGAATATTTGCTGTTCCTGATAATAATAAGATGTGGTCTTAGTGATGTTCAAGGGGACTGCAAGTACACTCAGACCTCTGATGAACCCCGAGCTATCTGTGAAGTGTAGATATGAGAGAGGCTAATCTTTGTGTTCTCCATTCCCCCGTGGCATGTCTGGTAAGCATTCAGTCCACGAGATAACCTCTGACCTCAGGCTGCCAGTTCAACCACATACCCTTTGGTCGGTTATGTCAAGGGTTCCTGTTGCTGATCCATGTTCACATTAGCGAGTCAGGATTAGCAGCATGTCACTGCTTTCAGGCAAAACACACAGTTCTCAGAAATCCCAAAATACTATGTGTACTGGTATTCTTGTATGTTATTTTTGTAATAAACAGAACTCAACATATGAACGAGTATATTGTTATAGTAAAAAAATAATTAAGAAAATAATTAGAGCTGCATACTTCCTCTGTGTGAGCAGTAATGAATTTCAAAAGGTCAAAACGTTGGTGTTGGGTTTGTTGAATATGTTGTTTTCATTTATTGGACAAGATTTCTGAAGGTAACCAATAGAGTGCCACAGGACTGAGTCCTAAAACCCAGAAATGAGTTAGTATTGTAGTACTTCCGGTTCCCTCGTCTGGAAGTCAATGGGTTTTTAGTTAGATGCCTGAAATAAGGTCTGTGGTTAAAGTGGCAGTAGGCAGTATATTTTATTATACATTTGTGTTCAAATAACAAAACAATGGACATCTGATGCAGCTGTGCTGCGTCATGTATTATTTAAAGAGACTGTTTGTAACTTCTTTCACGTATAAATCATTGCTGGTCGGTGTCTCATGCTCGCTCGTGTGTGTCTACGCTGTTCAGACTCAGACTCCAACACAAACTACAGTGAAGCACCAAAACCTCTTGGTTGTATCTAGTGAAGCCCGTCTGTTAAACAGTATTGGCCGCGGTCGGAGGACGCGGAGGAGACCGTAGCTTTGGTCTCCAGGACCGGAGTCTCTGCTGTACTCTGCTCCTCTGCCTGCCTTCACACACACACTGCACTCTTCTCACTCGCTCAGCTCGCTCCACTCTCACGTGCATGCTGCTCACTCCACACTGCAGAAGAGTTAGTTTAGCTCTGAGAATATCTAGTGAATGTTCAGTGGACGTTTGTGCAGAAATAACTGCTGCAGCTCCTCCAGACCAACAGAGGTTTCCCGTGTCTTGTGAAGTGACGGGGCTCCGCAGAGAGAAACGTTATCGTCTCCCACCAAAACTCCGGTGCAGATCTAATAGTAATATTACACACATATGAAGAAGTGTAAGTCATAGTCCAGGCTTAAATTATCACAGTTTAAAATGACAAATGCAGGAAGGACAGCTGGATGATGGAGATTTTGCCCAATGATAACAAAAGCATTCTGCTAACTGCTACATGAAATCTAATAAATAATGCTGGCAGCAGTATGTTACTGTCAACAGTGCCACCCCATCCTAATGGTCCAGCTGTCATGATCCCGGGGTTTCAAAGAGAAAGCTGTCAGTCACTTGTCTCCTCCGGAGTAACTGTCTCTATTGGGCTGCAACGGTGCATTCCTAGTTCAGTTAAACAAATGTGTGTAATACAACACTTTAATGCATTCAGCCGGTAGCCCCTATTTAAATCCATCATCACACTATCCATTGCTGTTCCCACTTTGAAGCATAATTAATATGCAACAACAAAGCTAAGGATAATTAAATTTTCTTTCCATTTTCATATTGCAGCGAGTGCCATCCGGCGTGACACTTGATGAAAGGAGAGCTCCTGCTGCCCCACATATGCTGACAGATGTGTTTCAGAGCAATCCTCAGTATAGACACTGACTACTGAGTGACTTCTCATCTATGCAGAGTTTGTCCTCTGTGAGGCAAGTGGAGAAATACTATAAATCAGCCTCTATGTAGCTTTCTTTTGCATTAATAAACATTGCAATGTGCTACATGTCAAGTGGAAGGCAGTGAGAGAGATACAATTTACCTTATATGTGCAACAGAAATGATATAGAATAGAATATCAAAATAGACTGCAAGGGTGAAGTTGTTTGAGATGTTTAAAAAAGTTTTGAATTGGCTGTCAATCAAAGTCTATGATTCAAATGTAGCTCACTTGTTGATGAGAATATGAATGTTCCTCATCAGCAGCTGTTCTTCCAACACACTGCCTTCATTTGCTACTTATTTTTAATACAGTATATACTTAGTGTGTGGCTCATAAAACATTGTGTGCATTCGTTCTTCTAGTCTTCCCTTATCTCTGCATTCCTACCGCAGATTGTGTTTCTGTCAGATATTGTGTAGTGGGGCGTCATTACTCTATCCAAGATGAAGTGCAATATCTTTGCTCAAGTTGTGTGCAGTGGAATGTAACTAATTACATTTGCTCAAGTACCGTACTTGAGTACAACTAGGAGGTACTTGTAATTTACTTGAGTAAATTAAGGCAGAGGAGCAGAGTACAGCAGAGACTCCGGTCCTGGAGACCAAAGCTACGGTCTCCTCCGCGTCCTCCGACCGCGGCCAACACTGTTTAACAGACGGGCTTCACTAGATACAACCAAGAGGTTTTGGTGCTTCACTGGAGTTTGTGTTGGAGTCTGAGTCTGAACAGCGTAGACACACACGAGCGCGCATGAGACACCGACCTGCAATGATTTATACGTGTAAGAAGTTACAAACAGTCCCTTTAAGATAAGGCTATATAGAGTGCTGCAGAGATGACGCATTTTTGTAGGCCAACCCGGACAGCCCTGTTTCCAAAAAATTAGGTTCACATACTGTATAACAAAGCACATTTTGTCTTAGATTACGTTTGTTTTTGTTGTATCACAAATACATTTGTAATGATATTCCACAGAAGTCCGCATAGGGAGGTGGTCAGGTGGAAGATGGGTCAAACAAACAGGACTTTCACCCAGCACACCGCTGTTTGTGTCCTGGGTGAAACAAAAAAGTCAACGTCTGGAAAAAAGTCACTTATTTTAATTTATGTCCGTAGCTCAAATAACATAACAAACATAGGCGGGCTAGTTTTCGGCGTGATGAGGTTTAGAAGTGTAATTTATCCACTTGTTAGCAACCGCCTTTTTTAATACACGTAAAAGCTTCAAAATTCACAAGTGGGCTATTTACTATGGCTGTCAATTGATTAAAAATATTTAATCGCGATTAATCGAAAATGAATCACACATTTTGAATCGATTCAAAATGAACCTTAAAGAGAGATTAATCAAGTATTTAATCCTCTTATCAACATGGGAGTGGACAAATATTCTACTTTACGCAAATGTATGTATATATTTATTATTGTAAATCAATTAACAACACAAAACAATGACAGATATTGATCCAGAAACCCTCACAGGTACTGCATTTAGCATAAAACAATATGCTCCAATCATAACATGTCAAACTGCAGCCCAACAGGCAACAACAGCTGTCAGTGTGTCAGTGTGCTGACTTGACTATGACTTGCCCCAAACTGCCCATTTACATTCACACATCTGGAGGTCAGAGGTCAAGGGACCCCTTTGAAAATGGCCATGCCAGTTTTTCCTCGCCAAAATTTAGCACAAGTTTGGAGCGTTATTTAGCCTCCTTCACGACAAACTGGTAAGACATTGGTACCGATGGATTCCTTCGGTTTTCTAGTTTCATATGATGTCCATATGAGCCTGTGTTAACCACAAACCTTATTGCATTCATGTAACCAAAAAACATTCAAAAAAACCCATTGACTTCAAGATAAGGGAACAAGAAGTGTCAAAATGCTAACTCATTTCCAGGTTTTAGGACCCATTCCTGCTGCAGTCTACCAGCTGCAACATTAAAGTGATGAACATATGAATGCATCAACAATTATAATCCAATAATATAACATATTTGATTCTGAAATGGGCCATTCTGCATAATGAGTAGGCTCTTGTATCCAACATTAATTCAATTTGACCACAGACAGACCTCTCTATGGAACTACCAACTTCTAACAGCTGGGTTTTAAGCCCAGAGAGGGGGAGTACTTGATACTGAAAAGGCTTTGGTTGGAACATCAGTTCGACACTGTCACCACGACACAGATTAAAAGACAAAAAAATGTAAATTAGTGATAAAGCTATAAATAAATGAACTATATGGTGCCACTTGGGTGATGTGAGGGAGGGAGGTTACAGTCTTTCATTGTGAAAGAAGTACTATGTAGGAGAACATCTTGTTCTCCTACACTGTAGCCCAGTGTAGGACATGTTGTCCTGTACTGTTTGTATGTTTTTAAACTACTACCTCTGGCTGTAAACCAATTTGCCCTTTTGGGACATTAATAAAAACCTTGAACCTTGAACCTTGTTCACCCTCATCTCACAGAAACAGACGTTGGCGAGAGACTCATAACAAAATAGTTACTGCAGCTTCATAATGCAGTGACATTCACAGAAGTAACTCGACCTGGAATGAACAACAAGCTGTGTAGAAAACAAAGTTTGGAAATCTAAAGTAGAAAATGAATTTACTGAAAATAAATCATTCTTCTAGTTCTTGGAAACCCAAGAGACACACACAGAGGAGCCACGACAACTTCTCCCATATCTATCTATCTATCTATCTCACAGTATATATGAAATAGTCACAATATTGAATGTATTGATTTGTGTACATAGACAATTTCAAATTTTTTCGTGATGGTCAGCACAAAATCAATTTGTATTTAATCCACGTAATTGTGAACTGGAAAGTATAAAGAGCGGCAAATGCCGTGTAGGGAGGAGGTTGGGTGGATAGGTGTGTCAAAAAAACACAGACCTTTCACCCAGGAGACCGCTGGTTGTGTTCCGTGTGAAACCACAAGTCCGAGTTGATTTATTTGTCACCGAACGTCCGTATTTTAACCCAAACCACGATCCTTTCCTAAACCTAACTAAGTAGTTTTTGTCAAGTAACTTCAGCTTTAAGTTATGCCACTTCTGGTGTTATTTAAACAAAGACCGCGAGCTTTTCTTAAACCTGACTGAGTAGTTTAATATTTGAAAAGACTGGAGCGGAAATGTACATGTTGCTGGACATTCGAAGGAAAACACACTAACAATGCGTTGTTGAAAGTCATTCTGAGCTTCACGAAAAAAAAAAGGGAAACTCATGTCTATGTATACAAATCAAATAATTACATTTTGTGACTATTCCACGAGTGTGCGGTGTGTGTGTGTGTCTATATACTGCATACAAGATGTGAGAATGATATTATTTATGATAAGAGGACCTTGGGCCACCCTGTTACCATAATATGATGCAGTGGAAGCACAGAATTGATTTAGTCCACCACATTCATATCAATGAGGGCAGGCTGAATCTCTGTGTAATGTGATACAGTTCAACAGCACCACATGCTACAGCCTCCAAAATGGTCATAAAGTTGGATCAACACCTCTCTAAAGCAACAGAACCTGAACATCATAACCTCCGTGAAGAAAGGATTTATTGCAGGACCGTTGTATTAGACTATAAACTGGCAACTGAGTGCATTTCGGAGAGAATGGGTTTTGTCACATTTTAGCAATCGTTTGCAGCACAGAAAGTATTAAATTCTATTCTATTCAGAAACAGTCTTATTTTGTCTAAATGAAGCCAAAGCATCCATCATTACATCATGATTTAGGGTTTTATAGGACACTAGAAAGAGTTCAAGAGAAACTCACTGAGAGTAATCATCAGTTCAGTAACACTCACAATGTTTGTTCAGACATAACATAGACATGACATTGTGCCTCACACTGTCTGTGCTGTCACACACAACCTCTGACTGAGAGGAAACTAGATTCCTCAGACTTTAATGGCCTTTTGAGATGACGAGAAGATGCAATCAACAGGTATCTCAAAGCAGTGGCGTGTGATTCAAAAGGCAATCAACAGCTACGCTCATGTGATCCCTGTGGTTAATTCCTCTTCCTCTGCATCTATGGCCCTGTTCACACCTGCCATTAACATGCGTCCTGAGTGATCGGATCACAAGTGGACAGCTTTAAATACGTCTGTTCACACCTGGCATTAGAATGCGTCTCCAGTGGCCACTTGTGATCTGATCTCACTTCCCCGCTCTCTATGCAAATAAACATGTAGTAAACACACAGCTGATACAGCAGACGTTGTGATGTCATATTACAGGAATGTCAGTAGTAATATCCTACTTCTTATGTTATGAAAGTAGTTCACCAAAATGTGTTTTTGAAAACATTTGAGGCGAGAAATAAGCCACGCAGTTGGTGAATCTGTCTCTATTTTAGATCGACAAGGTTTAGTTAAAAGGTTTCTCTGGAGTTTCCAGAGGCGGCGAGTCGCGTCGGAAGACCCTGATTTGAATAAAGTAGCCTAGACCTCGACTTTATGCAAATGAGGAGTGAGCAGTGACGGTCCGTCTCTCGAATAGCGCCACCACGCTACCAGAATACATTGCACGGCTGCTTACATAGACAATGGATGGGAAGAGTGGAAAGGACGGAGGCTGTAGACACGTACCAAGGCAGAGAGCGAGCGGGTGTCAGCTCCGTACAAAGCACCGGACTAAAACACCAACACATCACTGACAGTATGATAATAATGCACTTTGCATTCCTAGTCTGACAGTCTGTAGATATGTAGCCTATAAACCAAATCTATTTTAATAAAACACAGTTGTATCGTCAGGATACAGTAGAGCACAGAAGCTGTGTCCACATCGTTTTACATGAGGAGCGTAGTGAGACCCCGCGGATCCAAGCAGGACATCAGTTGAGTAGGCGGTCCTGGATGTGGCCCAGGACACATTCACTACACACTGTTAAAAGAATGTGGTCATATGTGGTTCCAGACCACCTCTGAATGCGGTCTGACAGATCGGAGCTCAATGCGTCCTCAATGCATCTTGAGTGCATTTGTAACAGGAGGTCTTTCTTCTGTCTACTACTGTACCTCTATACCCAGTTCATAAACCCAACGGACCACGGACAGCTCCAATGTCGATTCAAGATGGATTTATATGCTTCGAGCACTTCGGGACAGACGTTCACCTCGGAGACACAAGCCGGTCTCTTAGATTATACATTATACATAGACTATACATTAATATTTACAGATTAAAATTTACACACACACTCACTCACCTGGGAGATACAAGCTCGGTCTGACTGCTTGTATAGCTCCATCGTTACCTTGGACACTGTAGTATCAAATATAAAAATATATATTTAATAACCGCATAAAAATATGAAAACAACACAAATATGTAGACTTAACTATCAAATAAAGGTAAAATTACTGACAAAATTGATAGTAACAATTTATTAAAGCTGAAATGGTGTATCTAATGTAACATGCATATGTTGCACATTCACACCTGTATTTAGAGCTGTCCACTTGACTTGGTCTGAACAGGGCCTACTGTATGTGGCTCTGCTGGCTCAGAGGGGAATCCTGCTGTGTCTACTCTACTGTGTTTACCATGCATACAGTAGACAATCAATATAATGTGCTTCTATCCACTTCTAGAAACCTGAAAAACACCTCACAAGGACACCAAACAAGCTCAAGATAAGAACAATAGAACCGCTAGTGTAAGCCATCTAATATCTAAACATTTGCAGCTGACGGCAATAACAAGAGAGCGGAGAGGTGCAGCAAATCCCTTTTGCATTAGTGTGAATTATAAGCTTATCAGTATTTTGGTGAGCAGGAAGGCAGGCCATAAGATGAGCTAAAGGCCTCTGCTTCTCCCCTGGTGATGCATGCTGGTGCCCCGCTAATGGCGCCTAATTTGCTAGCGAGGCATAATTGGGTTCCGGAAGCATAAACTCTACGGGAATTGTGAACACCAGCAGAGATGGTAGCAGGGTGAGGGAAATCGTGTGTGTGTAGTTTGCATAGGGTTTGCTCACAGTATGTGAATGCACCATATTACACATAGAAGATCATTTACTGTATTTGAGTGTGAATTCCTTCGGTGTGTATTCAAACCGTCTCTTGGAGGGTTTCACCGCTTTGATATTAATGCATGTGTGTACGCGCGTGGGTGCGTACAGTCTCCGAGAAGTTGTCTTTATGTAAATGAGAAACCGTGGGAGACGAAGACGGGCTTCAAAGCACGCTGCTGGTAGAACAGTTCTGTGCCGCCTAGCCTAAACACCAGTGTGCATGCAGCTGCAATGGAAGCATACGAAGGATGCACACACCGAGTGATGAAACGTCTTCTTATTGACCAATATATTCAGTGTGAGCACGTGGAAGTGTTACGGAAGGGGGCCATCTTTTTGCTGTAATGTGCAGCTGGAGAATGCTTAATTGCCTCTACCAAATGACACATCCCCAGGCAGGTTTATGTTCCCAACATGAAATACTGTTCTACTGTGCATGTCACATGAGGATGCATTGTGCAGTTATCCATTTCTGCATTAGGGTTTTTTCTTCTCTGTGGACAGTTCTTTGTAAAAACACAAAGTGACAACTTCTCACACAGCAGCAAAAGAATGTTTTTTGACTCTAATGACAATTCCAACTTACAACTCAGCGTTGTGTGTCTGCGGGTGAGTAAGCTAGTATAGTGGGACAGCTAAGCTGAAATATTATTAACTGTGCATTTTGCATAAAAGCTGCACATTTGGCACAGATGCAGGTTTATATGTCATGAAAAGATATAGATATCGGGGCACGGTAAATTTGGCCCCCGGCTGCCAAACAGGCGCTTAATATTCCAAAATGTTGCAGAAAATTGATTTTATGACTCTTGAACATTTCCAAGGTGTGTTCAAGCTGATTAGATCAGAGGTTAGAAGATCACACATTTTCTCCCTCTTTATTCTTTAAGGGTTCTTTTTAAAAGCTTTTAATCTGAGAAAAACATGAGAACCAAATAAAGGAGTGCGGCGCACCTGAGACAGTGTGACCACATTTAAAGGATAGAATTGTGAGTAATGATTTGACTAATAATCTTGGATCATTATGTGCATTTATGTTTGGACATTTATTTATTTTCCTTGCATTAATGGAGTGATGATACGGTTTTAGAGAAGAAGTAGTGAGGCGGAGCGTTGGTGTTCACTGTAGTTGCTCCGGGGTACAGCTGAGAGAGCGCCCACTTCCGCCGTTTCCTCAGAAAGCAATCTGGAAGGAAACGAGACGCACCGTGTCCTCATTGCTCCGGTTCTACCTGCTTCATACAGGTTGGTAAACTGTTAATAAACCATTACTATCTACGTTATAAGGTCGGGCTTTATCAATGAGATGGTTGGCTTAATGGTTACAGAGTTTGTATTGATTTGATATGCATAGAAGACACAAAGTGAGTTACGTCCGTCCTGGCGAAGCGTTCGTGCAGTGATGCCATTTTAGACCTAACATGGCCTGACACTAGTACGGTGTCTCACGGCTCCTGCACAGAGGGAATAGTTAAGATAATTGTTTACTAATGTGTTTACTGATGTGATTATTAAGTCACATGCACTCTGTTAATATTGACTGAAAGTTGTAAATTGAATTTAGGTTGTTAGTTACACCAAGTAAGTATGTTTCTGTTCCTGTATCACAGCATTTTCATATTGACACATTTCAGTGGCCTGTAATTATTACAGAAGCCTAATGTCAAATGCAGCATATTTAGAGGGGCATTGTGTACCTCTTCTGAATTGCACTAAATGAGAATAGTACTATTAAACCAGTTGAATACTGTGAGAAAAGAAGTATTTTAAGTACTAAAGATGTTTATGGAATATAAAAGGGAATTCAAATGGATGTTCATCACAGAGAGAGTAACTGACTCTAGTGAATGTGTGTTTTATTGAGACTGTGAAAACACTGAAGTGAGTAATGGACTGTAATGAAGAGAACTGAAATGCAGATAACAGAACAATAATAATAAATAGTAATAAAACAACCAGAGAAGCAATCTGGAAGGAAATGAGATGCACCGTGTCCTCATTGCTCCTCTTCTACCTGCTTCATACAGGTTACATTTCTGCTTCGGCGACACCCATCCCTGGGACCCGTAACAGGAGCAAGGTCACTTCAGGGTCAAACTTCACCCCTTCGCCTTCATTTGAAGGCACCGTGCCAAAATCTGCTATTCCGTCCATGTTTTCCTCATTGCAGAAATCATAGGGCCCTACAGAGCTTCATAACAATACACCATAACACATAGCTTCATAATAACACACCATAACAGCACAGCTTCATAACATCACATCATCGTAACAGCACAGCTTCATAACAACATATCATCATAACAGCACAGCTTCATAACAACATATCATCATAACAGCACAGCTTCATAACAACATATCACAACACCGCCTTGCCTTCATTTGAAGGCACCATACCAAATTCTACGATTCCGTCCATGGGCCCTACAGAGCTTCATAACAATACATAACACAAAGCTTCATGACACATCATAACAACACATACGTAGCTTCATAACAACACACCATCAGTGCCGTTCTAAAGGTGTATTGTTTCTCATTCTATCATGAAGGTAAGGTGGTGAAGTTTGACCCTGAAGTGACCTTGCTCCTTTTATTTGGTTTTCATGTTTTTCTCAGATTAAAAGCTTTTAAAAAGCACCCTTAAAAAATAAAGAGGGAGAAAATCTGTGATCTTCTAACCTCTGATCTAATCAGCTTGAACACACCTTGGAAATGATGAAGACTCATAAAATCAGTTTTCTGCAACATTTTGGAATATTAAGCGCCTGTTTGGCAGCCGGGGGCCAAATTTACCATGCCCCGATATCTATATCTTTTCATATCATATAAACCTGCATCTGTGCCAAATGTGTTGCTTTTATGCAAAATGCAGAGTTGTTAATCATATTTCAGCTTAGCTGTCCCACTATACCAGCTTACTCACCCGCAGACACTCAACGCTGAGTTGTAAGTTGGAATTGTCATTATAGTCAAAAAACATTCTTTTGCTGCTGTGTGAGAAGTTGTTGCTTTAATCACAAAACGCACAGCTGTTATACTTAACAGCCCCGCTAGTAATAGGTGTATCCATCTTCAAGTTATGTGCATATTGATATTTCTATCTGTGTTTACGATAACATTTATCCTTTAATAATAATAATGTTGTTAATAAATCCTGCTTTATTCCTACCAAGCACACTGAAGTGAGTTGTGTGCTGCTGATGACCCCTAAGTTTCAAATCTCAGTCAAAATAACCTTTCCACCGCTTTTACTACATCCTGACTCAAAATAGAAAACTTGTCTCCAACTGTGTTGACACGGAGGGGTGTGCATTTCATTGTCTCATTTTGGAGTTGCAGAGATACTTGATGTCTGCCATACTCCGTTCCTCTTGTCCTGCTCAATTACACACACCCGGAGAGGCTTGAGCTACCGTGCTCACTTAGAGCGCTCCGCTGAAACCTCAATTTGTGAAAAATGAACTGTGTTGAAAGTATTGATGTTATTTGCTGCTGCTTGACTGACATCTACAGCACACGTTCTATTTTTTCAGAAAGTTTGTTTCTTCAAATCAGTTAATCAAAGGAGCCTTTTTTATCCTAGGAAATGTATCGATGACAGTGTTTAAAGAGGACCTATTACGCTTATTTTCAGGTTTGTATTTGTATTTCGTGTTTCTACTAGAACATGTTTACGTGCTTTAATGTGCAAAATCACATTATTCTTCTCATGCTGTCTGTGTGAAAATACCTGCGTCAGCTAATTAGACTGTTGTCAGGCTATTAAATAGGTATTATCAGTCGCTTTACGCCCCATAGATGTGGGTCAGGAGGGGCCTACTACGCCCACGAGTAGGTTTTATCATCTATTCACATGGTAGATCACTGAAAGAAGATATAAAAGAACATGAAAGCAACCTCTAGCGACCGTATTAAATATGACAGGAGCAGAAGTGAAAGTCAGGCGCTGTAGTATAGACAGTGTGAAGGGGGGGGGCGAACTGGAGTTTGCATCCTGCATGAAACCCAATGTGTAGTTCCCTTTGTTTTAGTGGTTATTTTAACCCCAAACAAAATGTTTTTCTTTAAACTTAACTAAGTGCTTTTTTTTGCCTTAACCCAAAGAAGTTGTAGTTTTATTGCCTAAACCTAAAGAAGCCTTTTTGTTTGTGTTCTAAACGTGATTTTTAATTTAGTTTTACAACATGTTAGTACGTGTTAAAGTTTCACTAGATATTCTCAAAGCTAAACTAACTCTGCTGCAGTGTGGAGTGAGCAGCATGCACATGAGATGTGGAGCGAGAGAGCGAATGAGAACGAGCGCAGTGCGTGAGTGAAGGCAAGCAGGCAGAGGAGCAGAGTACAGCAGAGACTGGAGACCAGGGCGGTCGGGGGGGTGGAACAGGATTAGTTGACACCGTTTAACAGACGAGCTTCACCAGATAGAACTTTGCGGTTTTGGTGCGTCCGTGTAGTTTGTGTTGGAACAGCGTAGCCACATGCTGGGACACAGACCCGCAGTGATTTATAAGAGTGTAAGTGTAAGAAGTTACAAACAGTACCTTTAAATTTAAAAAACACATGGTTCTGCGTCGCTGGTTCTGTGTTGTGGTTTTGACGCAAGTCTTCATGAACTGCACTTTTCAAACATCATGTAATTTGGTGCAGTAGTGTGTTATTACTGTCACTGATGTAGTTTTGATTTTAACACTAGCAATTACTCAAGTTTGATGAAAAGAAGAGCCACAATTGTCTAATCTTTATTTAGCTGCATGAGGCTGTCACTATCTACATCTGTGTTTGTTGAATATGACACACATTGTGATATTGCTGCGTCTTTTAAACCCCCCCCAAAGCCCTGCTGTAACATCCCCTGCACTGCTGTCAGATCGAGTTGGCAAACCAAGCAAAAGACATATTTGCAATAGTGTTAGATTTAAACCAGGTAAAAGAAACTGCAACCCAGGAACCAACAATAGCCGATGCGATTGGGAAAACATCGACCTTATCTTATTTTCTTGAGATGTCTGAAATTGGGTCTGCTGTGCCAACACACTAACCTGGTACAGGAGCAGGCTATTCAGTATAGATGTTGACAAGTAAATGGAGTTACTGCTGCCTGTGTTGGATACACAAAAAACTTTTCAGATATTATCTTCATCTGGAAAAACTCCCATTGCACAGCTGCACTGTTGTGTGTGCAAGCAAGCGTGGGAGATCTTTGTCTTCAAAAAGGCCGGGGGGCTAGTATGTGTGTGTCTCTCTCTTGTACAGTAATGTGTTATTTTAAAAATTAAAACATTATAGTATTAAATTGTGTTTGTGCCGAACGTAAGCTTAAATTTGGGTAAAACAAAAATAACTATGTGTTCTGAGTTTGTCACACCACAGAATATACATAGTATATACATAATATCCAAGTATATACTACTGGAAAAACAAAGTTTTGAAACTTGTGTTTGGTGGATTCTTTCTCTGTTGTTCCAATGCTAATGGTCATTGTATTTTACATCGTTGGAAAGCCTGTTTCTTTACCTTCACAATGATGTCCAACTTGTAAGGATCATGCATTTGTGGGATGAGCAGCACAGCTGATTATGTGGGTAGCGCCCAAGAAAAATGTTCCAAAATGCTCTGCCAATGGTAAACAGCGTATTCTCATAAGGCTACCAGGAAGCCTGCAATGACTGCCCTTCACCGTCAGGCCCGTTGGCGCTGGTGTCGACAACACAGACAATGGAACCTGAACATGTGGGGGAATGTCATGTTCAGTGATGAGTCCAGGTTCTGTCTGCCAAAGTTGGATGGCAGGGTCAAAGTATGGAGACGACGCGGAGAACGCTATGCTGATTGTTG
>CAKALG010022471.1:0-16768 GCA_916700815.1 Helicolenus hilgendorfi
GCCTGGAGGAAGCAGAGCGGTGGCAACACAGGTACTTAATTAAAAATCTTAAATTGCTTTAATGCGTTAATGAAATTACTGGTGTTAAAGCGAAAGTTATTATGGCATTAACTTTGACAGCCCTGTGTGATATTTCATCATAGCATAGATGTAAAACAGCTAAATCTCCAGTACATTGACCACTGGCGTGTTTGTCTCCTGACAGGTGTGACTATGGCCTATGTGAACCCCAGCTTGTCTGCCCATAAGACCACCTCTGCTGTCGAGCGTCAGCGAGAGTACCTGCTGGACATGATTCCCTCCCGTTCTATCTCCCAAGCAGCCAACACATGGAAATAATGCAATCTTCCTCCCCACTGACTTCATAACTATTACCCCTCTTAATATCAATAACAGCCATTCTCATGATCATTCTAATCCTTTCTATGGACTCTGCCTCTGGCCTAAACGGTGCAGGGGAGAATCAGCCTAGTCTTTTGTTGGATAGAGGTGTTCCTTCAGCTCTTCCTCAGATATTTCTGCTACCATCTTCCTTCCCCGAGTCCTTCATCCCAAACTGGAGTTGTGCTGCGACAGCTTGGGCTTCTGAGATGCAAGGAATATGTCAAATTGGGTACCTTTTTTTGGAGGGTTGGGGTTTACATGGGCGTGTACAATTTTACAAACTTCTCCAGCGATGTTGCCTCTCCCTCCCTGTATATTGGTCGAACCTCTCTGTTGCACCAAGAGGAATAATCCCGAAACTCCCCTGCCTCTGGATTAGGCTGGGAAAGAATAATAATCACTATTACACACATTAAAAAATCTTCGCCTTACGTCCTACCCCTCTCCAAGTCTGAGCCAGTCAGACCCGAACTTAACTGAAGAGACCTCACCACAGGGATCGTGGTCGAGCTCCGAGGACCATCCACGAAATAATAACTGCTTCAGCTTTGCAAAAATGAATAAAATGAGAAAAAAAAAGGACTAAAAATGATCTATCTGCACACAGACTTCCTCTTCT
This sequence comes from Helicolenus hilgendorfi, assembly GCA_916700815.1. NCBI lineage: Eukaryota > Metazoa > Chordata > Actinopteri > Perciformes > Sebastidae > Helicolenus > Helicolenus hilgendorfi. The sequence continues at coordinate 1,004 of CAKALG010022471.1, forward strand.
CTCAAACCCACAGCGTGTACAGTAGAGAAGTTGATGTGTGTCGGATTATTTTGTATGGCTGAATGTTAGGATTTTGTCTTTTCATCTGTAAGTCATATACTGTGTTTGGAATATTGTGCTCCCTGATACTTTGGAAGTGGCCTCTTGTCGAGGTCTGAATTTACAGGCTAATGTTACTGTTGAGGTGGTTTTACATCTGCTGGGTTCCATGTCGTGGCCTACTTTTAAATACTTTGTTTTTTCTAAAGATGAAGAGGAAGGTTTCACTAACTCATGTAAAGACACGGAGCGTATGTTTGGAGGACTATTGAATATTGTAAAAAAGAAAACAACAAAAAAAAAAAAAACTTCCAAAGAACTAGTGGAGCCCAAATGGTATCCCTTCTGCTAGAAGGTGTCTAGTTTATTTGAACCCTCTCTGGATATAAACATGAATTCATGCTAGACTGAGGGGGTGTAAGGAATGTCATATTTTTGACATTGTTTTGCTTTTAGTCATAGGTTGTGGTGCATTATTTTTCTTCTATAGACAAACTGTCTCTGGGTTTATTTATAGGGTCATGTTAGTAAAGATATATGCTTATGCCCTAAGTTTGAATGGATCTCCACTTAAACTGATTTGTTTTTCTCTCGTGTGTCCAGTGGCTCCCGCTCACCTTTACCATCGATTGGTCTTAGAGAAGCTGGACAGCTTTCAGAATGTAGTTATGCAAAAACCCCTATAGCAACAAATGACATGAAACTTCTTAGTCTTTAACATTAAGGTGTGTATGATTTATGTCGGGTCCTTGAATTGAGCTAACTATGCCTTTCACATGAGCTATAGTGCATTTTTTATCAGGTTGCAGCAGCACAGGATAAGCTAGTGAAGTGCATACATTAAACAGGGGAATTCCCATTGCTCATGGAGTTATTTTATTAACCATGTGTCTTTAATTTCAGTCACTGGGGTGGTCCAGTTTCTTTAACCCTTTACTCAGACATCTATGTGGCCTATTGGAAAGTGTCACATTAAAGATTACATGAATTTAAGCCGTAAAAATGTGTGTGCATATTTAAAAATCTGGATGTTTTGCAAGCAATATGTTTAAAAATCTAACTGACAAAAGAGGCTGACCATCCCAGCAGTTATTCTCTCAATATCTGTCAATTTTTTTTAAATCATTTTCACATTAAAACAATAGCGATTATGATCTCATCACTATGTCATTACAAACCTGGAGTCTTGCTGCCCTGTTGCCTCACTTTTTGATTTCAATAATTCATCCATGTTGTGCTAATCTAATGCGACGTTGTAAGGATTTGTGTGCACTCTTTAGCTCACTGATTATAATCAGGATCCATAGTGAAAGGTGGTGCACTGCGTTGGGTAACTGGGCATCAGCTGACGTTCATCCCCTCTGTACTGGGGTATCATCACTGTACGTTCGGGTTTCATTTAGGATGGTGCAACGATACAGTATGTACAATGCTGATAGAAATACAAGCATACGAAGTTTAATTTAAATTGCTCAAGATTTTTTTTTTGTATTTCTGTCTCAAAGTAGCATCGTAAATCTTCCAGGTTGTCTGTACATTCCTGACAGGCAGAAGGTAGCAGCCCGCGTCTCGTGGATGCAAAATGAGCAATCTGGAACGAGCCCATCATTTTGTGCCCTGCTAAGTGTAACCCTGTGCTGTCCTGACTACTGCCTGCTGCTGTTTGACAACAATATCACCATTCCGTTTGTTTGGGGTCAAAGCTCTGCGAGATGCAGCGCGGCCCGAAATGGAAAAAGAAAACAATGTATGAGAAGTATTTGTTTGTTTTTTGGGATTTTTTTTTTCTGCTCTATCAAATAATAATAAAACTAATTTTAACCCCTCTTTTGTGGTTGGGTTGCCTGTTCATTCAGGATGTTTAAAGGTGCAATGTGTAATGCTTGGCTATATGCTCCAAAACAGATAGGGGGCAGCATTTCACCTGTACTACTGGGTCCATACAACCTAGATTTACTGTCATTATGAAACAAGATTCGGTCAAAACCGAGTACATGTCTGGCCCGTGTATGGTCTGTGAATTTGGGGCTAAATCGTTAAACAAATATTCAGTGGTCATGTCTATAATGTTAAATCCAGTGCTACATGTCCACCGGGGACTCGCTGCTCCACTCAACTGTTCGTTCAAGTGGTGACGTACCCTATCGAATGCACCTGATTGGTCCCTGGTTTTGTGCTTGCTGTTTCAAACAACATGGCAGCCTGCTCGTAAACTTTCTGTTATTCCGTGTAAACAATCCCCCAAAATCTACTTCTGAAAACATTTTAAGCGAGAAATTGGTGATGCCACTGCTGAATCTTGTTTCATTTTAGAACTAGATTGCACAGTTTATTCAATGATAGAAAGGGGGTCCCTTAAAGAAAAAGGAACCACTGCTCTAAAGCATAGCTACAGTTGTTCACTGGCTTTTAGAGGTGAATACAAACACTACAAGCCCAGTATATACAGTATATCTAGTTGGGTTGAAATCTTACTCTGTGTGGACACAAACGTACCAATATAATGCAGTATGAAGCTTTTAGTGTTCAGTATTGAGACTTATGCAGTGATAGTAATCATTGCATCGCCTTTGTACTGGATTTCACTACATACAGATGTTGTTTTTGTTGTGTCAACCCCCTGCACACATGTACATCTGCATAGCATAAGTGAGTGCACATAGAAAGTGGGATCCTTTCCAGCAGTTACGTCATCACCAATCTGTGAAGCCAAAAAGAAAAGCAATTATCAAAGAACACTGCAGATAAACTACAGCTTTTAGCACCCTCAATGATTCACTGTTATTCTGACGGTTATCTGACTGTAAAATTACAAGCTGTCAATATAAAATTTGATTTTTCTCAATGGGGTTTGGATCAAGGAACTCAAACCGTCATCCAAACACCAGCAGGTTCTGGATTCAAACCTTTCAGCCTTTCTTCGGTGCAACACATCAGGAACGAAGGATATGTTCACATAAGTTTATCATAAAGTAATACTCTCTTACCGATATGCACATCATGCCAATCATAACCAACTGACCTTAAGAATGCATGGAATCGCTATTCTTAGAGATCTCTTAACAGGAAGTATGGAAAAAAGGTAACGCCTGCGCACTACTCCATGCTACAATAGTTTTATTGACCACGTTTCGATCCTGTTTGCATCTTCGTCAGGTCAGAAAGTTTGAAAAAGTGGAAACCATACCCATATTTATACAGTACATAAAGCATGCCTATAGGCTGGTGATGGCAGGTGTAGTTCATCCAAACACACCAGCATGATAAAAACATCCACAAACAATTCACAATTTGATAAAGTACATAAAAACAGTAGTACAAAAGACATACTAAATACGAAATAAATATCAAACATGTTATTCATAAACATTTTGCCATATTCATCATCACATATCAGAGTATCCATCACCTACGTTCAAAAATATTAAATAACATAAAAGGTAGAGGAAAAAGGAAAGAAGAAATATTTAATTCATGTACAACAATTGGGTTTAAAACACCAAATCTAAATTTGAAAGAAAGTTTGTGAACCGGCAGCCATGTTGAGATCAGTTGAGGAAATACCAAGTACCGCCCACCAGCCAGGACAAACTTTCTCATTTTACAGCTAAACAGTACACTACAAGATGTTCCCGAAAACACTTGAGGCAAGAAATAGGCATTACAGAAACAGAATATTAATTCATATTTGATCAGCGCTGCCTAGTTTGACCGTTTGATCGGAGTTTCTGAGTGACTGAAGTTGAATGAACAGCCAATAGGAACGCTCTCTCTCTGAAATCACCTGTGATTGGCCAAAGTCTCCCGTCACGGGCTAAATTTTTTAGAGAAAACAGAGCCATGAGGAGGTGAAGAAGTCTAGTTATCTCTCAGAACACTTGAATTACAATATGCTGAAAGGTTATTATCATTCTGCCTACTGCCGCTTTAAACTGCACTAGCAATTTATAACCTCTAGATGGCCGAGTGCACCAACTTTTCATTGAACCTGCTGTGTTTGTCTTCAAACAAATAGTCCTTACAGGAATTTAATCTTCCTAACAAGTACATTTGTGTGACATTGTGGAAAAACAAACACCCTAATCTATAATATAAGACCTCCAGACTTAACTCTGAGAGGTCATGTTGTGTGGAAAGGGAGCGAGAGAAAAACAGAGCGAGACCTTTGCCGAAGAAAGTGAGCTATTGTTTGTCACCACGACCCACTTATGAGCTCCATTCCTTGCACGCTCAGTGATACTGTACTTCCTTTGTGTGCTTGTGTGCATGTGTGTCATATGCTGCACATTTACATTTTAATGATAGTGTGTTACTCCTTTCATGTTTTCCCCAGCTGCTCTAAATCCATATGCTCAGTCTGCATGCAGCAAAGTCCTTTTGAGGCCATCGTGCTACTGTTCATATCACCCATCACCACTCTGGTTCTGTAGTAGCTATACTGGGCTTCATTTAGCTCCCACCACCATATGAAAGGTATCTCCTCACTCTGATGCTTGCTCTAGATTCTACATCAAGGGAGCATTTTGCCACCAAGGAGTGTGTGTGTGTGTGTGTGTGTGTTTGTGTGAATTTGAGGGATGGGAGGGGGTGGGAGGTTGCACCCTGGATGACTGAGCAGCTATGATCAAGGCAGCCTGAGCCAATCAGCCCACGAGCACCATGCCTCCTGATTCTTAATTGGCTGGCTTTCCCAGCGAGTGCAGCTGATACACAGAGCCAGCTGGTTTTATTAGAGAATGAGCTGGGGCCACAGTGGGGAAGACACACAGAGAGAGAGGAGAGGCAGACATATAGAGGCAATAGTCACAGAGAGTGTGTGTAGCAGCCAGTAATTACCTTCCAGCTTCTGAACCAATCAAGAGCCACACAGATAGATAGAGAGAGAGAGAGAGAGAGAGATACAGAGGGAGGAAGCCCATTTAGATTCTCAGTCTATTCCCAGGCAGAGAGGTAGACAGTGAGCTTATTGAATCAGTCAGAGAGAAGGAGCGGAAGTGCTTTCTTTGGAGCGGCTCAGCTCATCCCTTCTCATATTTGCCGAGTGGTGCTGGGTGAAAACAGATGGACAAGATGAACCACAGCTCAGCTGAGGCAGAGGCTGAAACCATAGAACCACTGCGTTACCTCAGGTAGGCACCTGCTCATTTTCATGGTCTTTTGCGCTTCTTCTTCTTGTTTCTCTGTTCTGCTGTCTGTTCCAATCTGTTTGTTTTACAGCCACAAGGACACAATTCACAGGACTGCTGTCAAATCAATGCACAGTGTGAAAAAGAAATATATATTAGTGCTGTCAATTGATTAAAATATCGCGATTAATCGCATGATTGTCCATAGTTAATCGCGATTAATCGTAAATTATTTGGACATTTTTTATCGGTCCAAAATGTAAAGGGAAATTTGTCACGTATTTAATACTCTTATCAACATGGGAGTGGGTAAATATGTGTGCTTTTGCAAATGTAGGTATATTTTTATTATTGGAAATCAATTAACAACACAAAACAATGCCATATATTGTCCAGAAACCCTCACAGGTACTGCATTTAGCATAGAAAATATGCTCTAATCATAACATGGCAAACTGCAGCCCAACAGGCAACAACAGCTGTCAGTGTGTCAGTGTGCTGACTTGACTATGACTTGCCCCAAAACTGCATGTGATTATCATAAAGTGGGCATGTCTGTAAAGGGGAGACTCGTAGGCACCCATAGAACCCATTTTCGTTGACATATCTTGAGGTCAGAGGTCAAGGGACGCCTTTGAAAATAGCCATGACAGTTTTCCTTGCCAACATTTGGCTTAAATTTGCGTTATTTAACCGGGGTTCTTTAGGTTTTCTAGTTTCATATGATGCTGGTACCTTCACCCTGCGTTAAAAAAATTGTGGCGTTAAAACGAATTTGCGTTATTATTGCGTTAACTTTGACAGCAGACGGCGTGCAGAGTTAGAGAGGAACATTCAGATCTTCTTGTCAGCCCCAAGAGAGACGTCTTCAGATCAGACTCAGTGTACATTCATCTGGCAGTCTGTTTGAATCACAGCAAGCTTTTAGAAGGAAAACAGAGCAGAGGGAGTGATAAGAGATATCAATTATTTAAGTCGACTTGCTTACCAAATGCCACATGAATACCAATACTTATGATAGTGATGATGGTAATATGATGATGATGGTGCTCGCAGAAATACCTAGTTCCTCCCCAAGAAACTCCTACTCTGCTTTGCCTTCGTTGCTCCTTTCCTCTCCACTGAAGCCTCAAATTGAATTACAAATATGAGCCGTTATTGAATTAGGGGGCCCGTGTTTAATTTGGCATTATCCAGCCACATATTACCGTCCAAGCCAATCATCTATATGATTCAGTATCTTTGAGGATGAGACATGTAATCAGTTTGTTATGCAATCGGAGGTTAGTGTGGTGTTTGCCCCTGGCTGCCTCATGTAGCACCACTTTGACTCTCATAGTGACAGAAAGAAACAGAAAGAAAAAGAGAGCTACTGAGGCTACGTTCCAAGTCGCATACTTTTTCTTTTTACTTTTAGTACGTACTGCAGCTGCCCTTACAAAGTACGTACTGTCACATACAATTGGGACATGCTACTTCCTCATAACATTGTGCCTTGAACTTTGACCATCTTGCTCATATATCCAGAAGATTGTTGGTCAGAATAGCCAGAACAGCATGATGTGACAGGATGTAGCAGGACATCCTGGTATTTTTGGCATACTGCATTTGACATACTATGGATTGGAACATAATGTGCTTTCAAATGAAACTCATGAGCTTGTGTTTACAACATTGGAAGTTGTGTACACGATATGTTTGGGGTTCAAGTGGTTAAGTCGTGAGAACACCGCCGCTAAGCAACGGCAATATTAACGTTACTGACGGCGTCTAGAAGCCACAGAGGCTAACAGCAAGCTAGCAATTGGGTAACATAATGCAGGAAGGAAAAGATGAGGCCGTTGGGAATATCAACATTTTCCTTAGATTTATTATAAATTTACAAAGAATTACAATATACGACTAAAATTACAATATATCCACTTATTATGTACTGAAAAATGTACTTCCATGGCCTCTGCCATTTTTGACAACGTCAACAAACATGTCACAAATCGTGAACTCTGAGCTTTCAGAAGCTTTTCACTTACGAGGTTGTGAATACCACAAGAGGGGGGCGATCATATGGACTCTTCTCGTGAACACGGTAAACACGACCCCATTTGAAGGCACCGATACAATAGAATGTATATAAAGATGGACGACACGTCTCCACATTTCCCACTGCACAGAAATGAAGCCAAAATATCCCGGATATGGGAGCTGCCATCTTGAGATTTTGACATCAACTTTTTAGAGCCAGAGTCTGCGCAGTAGTGATCGGGTGGTGGAGCTGCGGTATCAAGGTCACCCGCCAGAACCAATCGCGAGCCGAACACGGACGCAGATTGCTAGTGAGAGAGAATCAGAGCTGTCAAACACGAAGCCTCGCCTTGTTTTTATAGCATTAAATAACTAATTAAAACCAAAAAAATCAGACAAATGAACACTTGAACATACATCAGTGTGATAAGAACTACCTAAAATGACAGAAACCAATTTTGGTAAAAATTGTATTTGACATGTACTTAGACTTTTTAGTTTGATCCACTAACATGGAAGGGGTGGGCTTTATGACCTGTACTGCAGCCAGCCACCAGGGGGCGATCCAGATGCTTTGGCTTCACGTTTGGGGAGCTGTCATGTCGTCTATCTTTATATACAGTCTATGGGACATACTAAATCTTTTTCTGGCATACTAAATAGTATGGTAGTCTGGGTATTGGAGTTATAATGTGCTTAGCATCTATGTGCAGGTGTTTCCTGACATTTGAATAGTAAAATACAGGTAAGCAGTTTTCCCAACCTTTTACACACATATATGCACAAACTGCACATGGTCATATTGATTTCTTTGTTCGGATCCACTTAAAATTCAAAATAACACTCCGTGGTCTCTCTGAGATGCACACTGCACGCCATGTACACAGCCTTTAGTCATCATGATCAAGCGTGAAACAAAAAATGCAGCTCAAATAAGAAAATGGAGATGAACTCCCCCCAAGTAAAAACTAAAACTAAAATGTTCACCAGAATAAACTGCACAAATAAAAACCAACCCTAAGAGAGAAACAAAAACTACAGCCCATTTAGACTTTTGTTTCAGCGATTGAGAACAAGGTTTATATGCTAATTTAAGGCAGATCGAGCTCCATAAATGAGAGGTTTCATCACAGAATTAGAATTTGTTGATGTGGTCCTCACGTGTTTTATATCTATGACGGCTAAAAGCTCAACATTAATTTAGCCACCACTATTAAAGGACCAATGTGTAACATTTATTGGGATCTATTGGCAGAAATGGAATATAATATTAATAAGTATGTTTCCTTTAGTGTTTAATTACCTGATAATAAGAATTGTTGTGTTTTCATTATAGAATGAGTCGTTTATATATCTACATAGGGAGCGGGTCCTCTCTCCATGGAGTCTGCCATGTTGCACCGCCATGATGTTTCTACAGTAGCCCAGAACGGACAAACCAAACATTGGCTCTAGACAGGTTTTCACGTTTTCACGTCGGCTACCGTAGTTCTCTAACACACTTGACACATGGGAGAAGTTTCAGTTGGTTGCAGTCTGCAACTTCACCGCTAGATGCCGCCAAATCTTACACATGGCTTCTTTTAACAGGCCTTGGGGTGTGCTACATATGTGAAAAAAGTTGTATGAATCCTTTTGTGGCTCCAAATAAATGTCCTGAAGTGATTGAGTGACTGAGTCAGTGTCAGTTGGGGCTGAAGACTACAAGTTTCTAAATGAAAAAAATCTGGGGCGTTGAGTTAGAAAGAAGTGAGCCTCCCAGACCTCTGTAGTCTACTGTGCATCTCTGATTGTTGTTGCATAAAACACATAATCTCTGACCTAACTGTCAGTTGTCGAGTTGCATTATGGGTAATGTACGCGCCAGGTTAGAAAGAAAGAGAAAAGAATGCCTGCAGCATTAATTTTGCTACTTTACTGTCCACCTGACCGTCATGAGTGTGATGCTAAATCAGTGGATTACTTTTTTAACTACAGTAACATTTAGTTTAATACGGGCTTTCATTTCTGTGCATCACTTGACCTAAATGTCTGTGCAACATAAATGGTATGAATGCATAGACACGTGAAAAACACACACAAAGGCAGCGGCAGGTATTGTAACAAACTCCTTTCAAGGAGTCAAGGAAAGGTGTTGAATTCTTTTGCGTTGTGACGAGATTAGAGTGTGAATGCCTGAATGATTTGTGGCCTTGCTGTTTTTGTCTCTGCATCTGCTATAAATGAAGTGTTTTGTCACCCGGGAGGAAAAATAACTGTTGAATTTCTTCCTTCAGTGCACATCAAATAGCACGATGCGCTTAATATAGCCTAGACAGATGGTTTAATCCTTTTCTGTTGATCCTTTATCTATATAAATCACCCCGCGAGCCTGTGATTGATTTTACAATACGGGTGTACATATGGTGCCTAAAGACATCTTAATGCAGAGAATACTATATCTCCTCCGTGACTCATGTATCTTCAGTAACACTCACAGTCTTTGTCATTGGCTTAACTGCACCTGACACCCGTCTATTTCACTGTCTCCCTGTTATTGTCACCTCAATCAGTGCACACACCTACATATTAAATCTATTCTGGGAGCTTTTTTTACTCGATAACGTATGTAATTACGCTCTTTGCGCTATAGCTGCATTTACACTTTTCTTCTCTGCGTGTGTCGACATCTGAGGAGCTGAGCCTGGCAGATTAACCATCACCCAGGAGGCTCGTTCCCAGTCCTCAGACCTCTCAGATCTCTGCAGCCTGATTGGTGCTGGCTGGCAGTCAATTTAAGCCCCCATATACGACTGCAGGGGTAACTGATTATACAGCTATCATCATCATCAGGGTCTACATGTCATCAGGCATGTAAACATGTGTAAACTTGAATGCTTTTAATTTATTCAGTTTTTAAATTAACCTGTGGTTCATAATTAATTCTCAAATGATATGCAGATATTTATCCACACACATCTGTTATAGCAACCTGTTTAAGCAAGAGCTTGGTATGGACTTGCACAAAGTAAAATTAGATGAAGATGATTACTGTCTAGAAGTGTGAGCTCTATGATTTATGTAAAAAAAAAACAGGAGATAATATTAGCCCGAGAGACAGCCTTGTGATAAATCTGCTCAATGATCTGATATAATTACATAGAGATTGTAAGTAATGCATTCGCCAGAGGCAAGCAGAAACCTATCAAGTTAATGCTTGAAATTCCCAATACGTGACTATCCTGCTGTTTTAGTGTGATAATGGTTGTGACTGCAGAAAGATCCAAATTCATTCCAAGCGGGGCTCATCTCGCACAGAGCTGTTTCTCCAGAGTAAACAAACTACACAATGCAACACAGGATATGTGTCACTAATTCTTAAAAACTTAATCCGGAATACAAATCAATGGCACCACAACCTTGCATAGACTTTGGCAGAAAGTAGATGTAGCACTACATTTTATTTTATTTTCTATTTATATAAATGATCTTGGTGTAGGATTAGACCTTGAAAATCAGTGCCACCACAACCTTTAGAACCAGTGCCACCATACATTGCGTACACTTTGGCAGAAAGTAGAAGTATTCCTATATTTTGTTTTATTTTCTATTTATATAAATGATCTCTGTGTAAGTTTAGATCCAGCAACGGTAAACTTTTATGCACACCTGGAATAAAAATCAATGCCACCACAGCCTTGAAAACCAGTTCCACAATACTTTGCATACACTTTGGCAGAAAATAGAAGTAGCCCTGCATTTTATTTTTTAATTATTATAGAGGTTCTTGGTGTAGGATAAGATCCATTAAAGGTACACTTTTATGCACACCTAGAATAAAAATCAATGCCACCAGAACCTTGAAAATCAATGTCAACACAACCTTGCATATACTTGGGCAGAAAGTAGAAGTAGCCCTACATTTGATCTTATTTTCTATTTATATAAATGATCTTGGTGTGGGATTAGATCCAGGAAAAGTACACTTTTATGCAGATGATACTATTATTTATACTGTGGCACCATCTTCAAAAGTGGCAATGGATTCATTACAGATTGCTTTTAATTTATTGCAGATGTCACTTGTTAAGTTAAAATTAGTTTTCAACTCTAAAAAGACTTTTACGCATTCCCGCTCATCACCCACTGATTGTAGGTTCTTAACACTAGATGGTAATCATCTAGACAAACAAATATTGCATCTGGCTTGATGACAAGTTGACCTTTTAATGTCCATATTGATTGCCTTCTAAAAGAAAAAAACTCAGGCCAAAGTTAGGCTTTTATTTTCGTTTAAAAATATGTTCTCCTTTTGCTGCTAGAAAAAGGTTAGTCCAAAGTACCTTTTGTCCGTGTTAGACTATGGTGATGTAGTTTATATGCATGCATCTTCATCTCTGTTGAAAAGAAACTGGATGTAGTCTGATATATCATGCGGCCTTGCGGTTTGTAACTGGTACAAGCTTCTGTACACATTATTGTAACTTATATTAAATGGTTAAATGGACTTCACTGTATTTAGGGAGAAAAACCCATATGTTAAGCTTTACTAGGCAAATTACCGCATTACATATCCAGTTTACTGACCTATTTCTCCAGTAGCTATATAACACTAGATCATGAGAGAAAATTCTCCTTTTGGTCCCAATTACCCGAACAGAGCTGGATGGTAAATCTGCCTTTTCTTTTCACGCTCCGCAAGCTTAGAACGAGCTGCAAGGCATATACAGTGCTTAACTTGAAATCTTTACCCTCTCTTGACATGCTTGAAAATATCTTAAAATCTGTTTTTACAGATCATTGTAGATTCCTTCAATTAATGCCATTATTTTGCCTTGATTATTTTAGCTTGTGATTTCTGAATGTTTTGTGTCTGTTGGTTGCGTTTTGGTTGTTTTTTCATTGTAATGTTATCTGTCCTCGTCCTTGCTTGCCATCTCGACCAAGGACTCCCTGGCAGAAGAGATATTGTATCTCAATTGGACATTTCTGATTAAATAAAGGATAAATAAATAAGCCTTTCAGTTGATGGTGGATAACCTGTAAATGTTGGCGATGGTTCTGAGCTGGTGGTGACTTGGCCTTGGATATGGCACAGTCCCTGGTTTCTGCCTATAGCCTCTGAAAGTTCAGATGCACAGTACAAATGTTGGGCTTGTATGTGTATGATTTATATGAGCTAATAAAATGCTTGTACCTCTATTTCTAAAAGGGCAGTGCTCACTCTGTTGTATCCACTCTTAACTGTCGAATAACAACAAATGATGTCCTCCAACCAGCAGGAGAGAACTAAAAATATCTCAGCACAAAAGACAGATTTTTTTTTCCCAGAGCGACTCAATTTAGAAACTGTACTCAGCGGCAATTTTCTTCCTGAGGTGACTCAACAAACATCTTCCAGCACAATATGTCACATTTGTTTAAGTCAAAGCATTTAAACTTAATTATGTCTACAATGCTCTGAGACACATTTCTCCTTCTGGATCAATCTGAGTTTGCTTCTCCCCTCCGCCTTCACGGTGATGGATGTTCTGGCTCTTTGGCCGAAACCTTTGCCCTTTTTGTCCACCACACCTGAGGCCAGTCGCACAGAGAAATATTAGACGGGTCTGAGATATTTCCATCTGCTGGTCTGCCTACCTGTCTATCTGCCAGCGTGTCAAGCTGTCTGACTTTACCTGCTGTGCCGTCGTGCCTCCTACCTCGGCTACGACGCATATTGGGCTTATTGTTATTCTTTTGGCTCGCCTCCATCCTCTCAGCTGCCTGCCACCAATTCCCATGTTGGTGGCTCCATTTGCCTGTGTGACAGCTCTGGCATTTATTTATAGGCCAAATGTAATGATTGGGGCAGAGAGGTGGAGATGCAGACAGGGAGAATGGAGGAGATGACATGCTACCAGTGCAGTGTTTGGACATAATTCTCCTCTTCCATTAAAGTCAGATTAGCTGTAAAAGTTCTCCATTTACCGTGTTTGAAAGAGGGGAGAGGCGGAGCAGGTCGAGGACTGATGGTTGGTTTCAAATGAGTTATGAGATCTACAGTATGTCTGCTATTTCTGATCTTTGCTTCATAAGCAGCATTGTGTAGCTGTAAAGTGTGAGCTAACAGAATTAGAGAAGAAACCAGACGGCTCTAAGCGCATTCACACAAACTGATTTAGTTACTGTGAGTACCTGGCGTGAGGTATAGGGGTTAGATTATGGCTTTTCTTTGGTTTGCAGCAACTACAATTCTCCGTTATGTTAACAATATTCACTATCTTAGTTTAGCATGTCGGCCAAACATTTGCAAATTTCTTTCTCCACCAAATCTGTTTATTGGGATTTTCCAAACTGATTATATCACAATATCAGTTGAGCTTGCAACATTAAAAATAAAAATAAAAATAATAGTTAATAATAGAAATAACACAAGTGATAATGACAATAGTAACAACCCACTAAACCAACAGCAGCAAAACTGTAACTTAATCAAATACTTTTGATAAAATACTAGTTTTGGTACTAATAAACATATCAGACAAACACAATTAAATAATGCATTGGAAATAATTCAATAAAATAAATTAAAAAATAATAATACAAATTGAAAGAAATATAAAAAAAATTATAATAAAGAAAAAAACAAATAAAGAAAAATAAATTAAGAAAAAGACTATTCACTCATTTCTACAGGTTCACGTAATGTACATGTGACGGGCTAGGAGCTTTCCCAGTCTGCAATTTGAGTTAGTAATTTTGACCCGATGATGGCGCTTGATAAAGAGTTAAGGGAACACCAACATTATAGCAATTGATCCATGAATGTCTGGACCAAATTTCATGTCAATCCATCCAATAGTGGAAATATTTCACTCAAAACGTGAACCACATAGTAACGCTATAAGGAAAAGTCACTAATATCAGGAGGATTCATCCTCTGGGAGCCATGGATGTCAGGACAAAATGTGATTGCATTATTGACATATTAACATATTTCATTGTGGACCAAGGTGGTGGATTGACCAACCAACCAACCATAGTGGCATGTTGCTAGTGTGGCTAAAAAACAAACCCTCTGAATTTACATAAATTCTTCCACACAGGAGCTAATGTATGGGAGGATGTACAGCAGCTTACGGACTAATGAGAAATATGAAAATGAGGAAACAAAGCAGGGAATTGGTGTTTATAGTTTTTCATGTTGATGAATTCACCAATTCTCTTGTTGTTGTTGTTTTTTTTTAATATATATATTAAGATGATTATTTATGTGTAGCCTATATGTGAAAAATTAAGTTCATTATTTGAGTTATTTACGTTAGCTATAGAAAGGGGTAGGACCTTATAAGTGTTAACTTCTGCCTTCTCCTTTTTGAACATATATTATTTATTTAGTTAAATAATAATAATAATAAGCTTTATTTATACAGCACCTTTTATACTTAAAATGCAGCTCAAGTAAAATAAAAATAAATAAATAGAAACAATAACACAGGTGTTAAAGACAGAGGTCATCAGGAGTAAAATGTACCAATAAATAAGAAAAATAAAACACAAAGTAAAATACATAAAGACAATGATTTATTTATTAGTTACATTATTAATTATTTAGATTTTGCTATATATGCCTACTGTTCATTTAATTGGTTACATGTTCGAATTCTATCTAATTTAATGTAATCTAATCTCTAGTGAGGTTGAGCTCTATTTCACCTGAGGTTTGACAGCTATTGCTTTCATTCCCCTGACCATCCCAAAGCAGAAAACTCTGCTCATTCAGATTTAAATGAGTCTCTGGGCAGCAGCCTTCATTAATGAGGAACACAAGAGAGCAAACAGAGGAAGGCTGAGCCAAGACTGTGTCATTATGTCCTGTCCACATTGTGAATCATTTAAAAGGATTTCAGTTGATGTTTTCAGGGACACGGGGGTGGGGGACGAAAACAACATTCTCCACCCAAGGTGCCCCAATTTGTTCCACATAACATTTACAATAACATGTTCAGAAAATCTCCAAACTAATCTTGCTTTAGCACAAGTTGGTTTAAGGAGAGACGAGAGCAGAGTGAAAAGGTCAAACACTTACTGCAGATTGAAATGACGGCGGGGTGAGTTTGGTTTGCTTATCTTCACTCTGGGTTTTCTCTGACAAAACGCATACAATAAGCTGTCTGTCAAACAGCAGCCGCCGCACATGGAGTGTGTCTCTCTCTCTCTGTGTGTGTGTGTGTGTGTGTGTGCGTGTATGCATTTGGGCCGAATGAGAGAGACCACCTACGTTTCCTTCTTCGGAGAGGTAATTGCAAATCATTTGTGCTTTAAATTAGCAAGATAGGGTCAGAAAATGACAATTATTTAACCACTTTTATGTCACTTGCACCCGACCTTCACACTGTGTGGATGTTGTGGGTTTTTAAGTGTGTGTTAGTGTGTGTTATTGTAATGGAGAATAAGCATCCAAGGACACACCTGAAGCTGGACTCCAATCATTTGTTCTGCAACATTTGTGTTGTTTACACTTGAAGAACACTTGCTTGCCTTGCACATAAACGTTTTTGTTTTATTCTTATTTTATCGTTGCTCATTTGTGCTTTTTATATATATATATATATAT
>CAKALG010022488.1:0-11576 GCA_916700815.1 Helicolenus hilgendorfi
GCCGACATTGCCGCAGTGGGGACAGTTGCGCCGGGAGAATGTAACCTCGTCTTTCCACGCAGGGAGAAGGAAGAGGTTACACAGGTTGCACAGTGAGCACTAAGCATCCTGGCCGAGGGGTGCTGTAAAGCGCCATGTTCACCCTGGGCTTTTTCTAACTTCTAACTTCTATCTTAAGTCTATTGTCTTCCGTTTTACGCACACAACTACAGTGGTTGTATGTTGGGCTCTGAGTGCTGCTAAAACTCAGGTGACCTACAATCAATACTGTGCTTCAACGCATCATGTGCAGACACAGGCTGCTGCTGCTCCTCTGCTGACCTGCTGCTCACGCTACACCTCCTGTGTAGACACGATGTTAGCAGGCTGCAAAGACACTTTGGTTCGGGAAACATTGTGGTTTTAGTTAAATATTGAAAAGGTAAACGTCCCATCCTGTGTCACCGTTGACTTTTTCAATATTTAACAAAGACAGTGTAAGCTTTAAGAAGAAAAGAGAAATATGGTGCTGCAGATAGAGGGGGAAATACTAACAATATGGTCATTGTTCTGCAGCAAAATTCAGTTTTATTTACAGTATACTACAGCGCAGTCAACACTGTTTAACTCCAACATGTTAATCATTACTCCAATGATGTTAATCGAAGCCCACTATAGTTTATAACACCTCTTTTGGACCAAACTCCCAAGATAGCCGATCAAATGTTTGACATACCATCAATTGTTTTAGCAGTTAATCAGTAAAAGTTGCTATGACTGATTATTATAGGGAAAACAAATGAAATACAAATGCAGATATTCATTCAGAGATTCATTAATATACAACATTACATTTTTATCCAAACATATTTCTGCTGCAGTGTAGTAGTATATGAACTAAGGCTTCCTCCTCTTAGTCGATTAGTCGGCATATCGATGGTTTTGGTCTTAGTCCACTACGATTTCTTTAGTCGATTAGTTGTTTTTTATGCTTTTTTCATGTTGAATGACTAATTTCCAAGAGACTTATGAGCACATCTCTGGTAAACACAAGATTTAAAGTGGTGCTTTTGTATGATTCTTTATGGAGAAACTCAGTTTTACACATCAGTCGATTAAATCAACTAATTGATTATTCGACAAAATCGTGTTAGTTGACTAAGAATTTTTTTTTTGGTCGAGGACAGCAATCTTTTGGATACTGCAAGATCATGAAAAAAATAAAAGGAGGAGCGATATTGAAAATGTTTGCCAAAAAAAACGAACGTAAAACTGGAAAAATGAACACATTTGAAAAGAAATGATTGTATACTTTTTTTTATTTTCAAGATCCACTGTAGAAGACAATGAATTATAAAAAATATACTGAATAGTACAGTGTTTATGTATCTGAATGAGGAAATCATTACAGATTTCTATAGGATTTGTATGATATAGTCTACACGTGTCCCATCAGTCTAATAACATGTGTTTCACGAGGCTGCCAACAGTGAAGAATGCCCCATCCTGCAGCCACTATTTGCTTCAAACGTTTTTGTCGTCACGGATAGGATTGCAGTTGGGTAATCTTCTCGAAGCTCAGGAAACAAACACGTTGAAACTAGGGCAGATACAATAGGTTGCTCTTAATCCAAAAAAAAAAAAAAAAATCACTTCCTGCCATTTGTCTGTAATATGATTGCAGGGTTATGAACTGCTCTTCAAGTGTTCTATTTCTTATGGCTGCCATTTTCACAAACTAAAGGATGTAAAAAGACTGCTTTCAAGTAGTTCCCGCCCTGCACATTAACCATGTTGTGAAGCTATAGGCAACATGATGACAAAAAAATGAAGCCCTATTTTACAATTATATTTTTTTTCCAGAAATGTGCTGAGAATCTATCAGACAAATTTAAAATTCTTGCAAAAAAAAAAGAGGCTTAACTGGGCTTTGAACAAGGTCAATATGATTGATGCAGAATCCAGGAGTTCACCTTCAAACTTTAGTAACACAAACCTCCATCTGTTCCCTTCAAAAGACCTGGAGCTGCTCAGGCATTTTGGAATTTCCTGAATTTTTAAGCACACGGCTTGATGTGTGCTGAAAGTCTCAGATAGTTAAAGAAATGTTTACTCTCAGAGATTGCGAAACCATGGTGAGATCTGGCCATCACTGCCATCTTTGTCAAGGCAGGCTTCAGCGCGGCACCTGTGACAGCCTCAATCGCTTCCCACTTCATCAGAGCAGACCTGTCAAATCCCACCGTGAAGAGCGGTAAATGTGCTGTGACACTGCATACATGTAAATGAGATAGACCTTCTGAGAGAGAGCGGGGGATACAGAGAAAAAGACAGAAGAAAAATGAGCAAGAGTAAGTGAGGAAAGGGGAGGCTTGAGGTAGAGAAACACATCCACCTACTTACCAGAGATCAGCATCAAGAACATCCTGGGTCTTGGTTTGACACACTGCAGAAATCTGCCGTGGTCAGACACGACTCCGAACAACGTGCCTTGTTATCGGCCTAACACTCGAGTTTCGCTCCGATTATGCAGTTAGCTTCCCTCCTGTTGCGATAGTGGGACACTAAAGGCAGATGCGGCGTATTGGGGTCCAAGTGAAGGCTGAACGAGTGGCCCTCGGGCTGAGCGAGAAGCAGACATTTCCAGGACAGTTGATGTAACAGAGATGGGTAATTGGACCACTGGATGTAAAGTACGAGAGGCCTAGGGTATATAGAGTGCACTCTGTCTAGGAACATCTCAGTTTTATAAGTGTCTCCAAGCATTTATGCTTCACGTTTTTTGCCATGCCAGCGACATGACCTTAGGGACGGCAATGGCAGTCGGTCAGTCCATCACTGTGGTCCAGACTGACAGATCAACAATGGGTGGATGGATTGTCATGAAATCCAGAGGATGAATCTTAATAACTTCGGCGATCCCCTGACTCCTCATTTGGCACCACTAGCAGGTCAGAATTTTCCCAAATCCAGAGAAATATCTGTACATCTACAAGATGGATTCATGGCACTCAGACCATGTATCCTACTGACTGTTGTGATCCTCTGACTTTTCCTCTAGCATCACCAGCAGGTTGACATTTGTTGTTTTTAGTGAATTATCTCAGTAATTATTTGATGGATTGCCTTGAAATTTGGACACTCTTGTTCCCCTCAGGAGGAATTGTGGTCATAAACCAGTCAAGATTTTCTAATTCCAGCTTCTTAAATATTAATATTTTCTAATTTCTTTCCTCCTCTTTATATGACAGTAAACTGAATATCTTTGAGTTGTGGACGTACAAGACATTTGATGACGTTATCTTGGGCTGTAGGAAACACTGATCAACTTTCTTTTTTTTTTTTTTTTTTTTTTTTACCATTTTCTGAAATTTGTTTGACCAAACAACTAATGCCAAGCACAACCTAATGCTATATCAGTGTGCTTGTGCTTCCTCTAGCCTCCCCCTCCCACAATGCAATAAGCTGATCTCCATCCTCCATAATCCTTAAATGTTGTTCCATTCCATCTAAAACATTAGCCTTAAAAAACACATGAAGCAATGTGATTTAACAGCTTCAAGGTAACTAATTAATGCCAAAAAATTGGCATGGATAACCTGTTTTGCACATTCATTTCCATATTGAAATAAAGCTTATGAGAGCGTATACTCCTACTGCATTGAATCAAAAGCAATGACAGCATTTATGGAGTGGTATATTGTGAGGAACCACATTCAATTTAAAGCTTCTTAAAGAGTTAACAAGGTTTATTAAATGACTCATTAAAGCAATCTGGAGGGAAACAACTGACAAAACAATGGTAACAACATGATAACAAGTAGTAGACCTAGTTAAAAGAGCATACGGCATACATCTTATTCTCCTCACTTTATTTTAATGACTAGCTAGCTGCCCTAAATTAATCTGTTAAACTCAAGTGAATTGTCTCCGATACAGAACTTTTTCCTTTGGTGAACACATCAAGGAAATATCTTAAAAAGCTTGCTTCCCACCTCTGAAATACCTCCAGGATTAGTCATTTTCTCTCCTTTAAACTGACCTAGAAAACCAGTCTGTGCTTTTGTTTCCCAGCACCGTTTACTGCAGTGCTCAATACTCCGGGGCTGTCCTGATCCGCACTCAAATAACACATCCGACTCATTCTGAACTCAGTAGCCTGGGAACTCATGAACCAGAAAAACACGATCGCACGACCCTGACCTACTGTAGATTTGCCTTCATTGGCTCTGAATACCACAACTGTGTTTTCAAATCCCAGGTACACTTTATTTTTTTAGGATCATGAAAACAACTCGCCCCTCAGTACACCACACAATTTACCTGATCTGTAAACCTGGTGCAGCTCTCCGCTTGCTAATGCTACAGCCCTTGTTATTCTCCAAACTCAAAAGAAAAACTGAGCCACCCTGCCTTTTGGAAATGGGCACACATTTCAGCAATTCAGATCTCATTATTAAAGCCCAGAGTCAAGACCTACTTATTTAGTGCGGCCAACTACCCACATTTGCTCACTGTACTGTATAATCGTTGGCCTTGTCCTCTGATTCCCTTCCCTGCTTAGAGGACCTCAGAGCTCCTAGAGCTGATCTGTGAGCAATGTTTTATTCCCGTGGATATCATGCAATCCCATACAGTGGCTCTGCAACAAATTCCACCAATGTGACGGTAGAGTTTAATAGATACAGTAGAAGGAAGTCATTGTTCTGTAAGCATTGACATACATTTTCTCACATGTAAATGAACAGAAATGCTCAAAATGCAAGCTTATTTACAGAATAATAGGGGGTGGGAATCACCAGAGGCCCCACGATACGATACTATCACGATACTTAAGTCACGATCTTATGTAACATTTTAGGATATGAGTATTGCAATAAGATATATTGCGATTTATGACCTTTTTCAACTGCAAATTATGCAGTTTGTCAACATCTGTTTCATCTAATAAGATACAGTTTTCACTCTGTTCATCTCAGAGTTTTCATTCACATATCTTGAGGTCAGAGGTCAAGGGACAGTTTTCTTTCATGACGCTCAACACGACTTTCAACAATGTATTTTACTACGAATGTCCAGTAACACGTCAATTTCCGCTAGAGTCTTTTAAAAAATGTAACTACTCAGGTTGAGGAATAGATTGACTTGGTTAGGCTTATGCAACAAACTACTTGGTTAGGTTTAGGAAAAGATCGTGGTTTGAGTTTAAATAACTCCAGAAATGGCGCAATTTAAGTACAGAAGTTACGTGACAAATAAATCAACTCTGACTTGTGGTTTCACACGTGACACAAACGCCGGTCTCCTGGGCGAAAGTCTGGTGTTTTTTGACGCACCCCGACCTCCTTACGCGGCGTTCGCTGCTCTTTATACTTCCCAGTTCACAATTACACACATCATTTGGATTACATACGAAATGATTTCGTGCTGACTCCTTAGGTTTTGTAGTTTCATATGATACCAGTATCACTTCACTCCAGCTTTAAGACTGAGCCCGCTACAACCTTTGAAAGAAAGAATAGTGGCCGGGCCTGCCAACGGGCCGTCGGAGTGTTAAGATGTTAATAGCTTATATAATAAAAGATTGATTCTTGATGTCCGTGTATTGATACAATATTGACACGCAAAATATTTTGTTACTATGCTGTATCAACCCCCCCCCCTCATCCCAACATACAGAATAACATCTAGAAGTATCTATCTAGACCTTTCTGATGTGCCCACAGCAATGTAAACAGAGAATATGAAAAAAAGAGATTTTGCTTTATACACCACATATCACAGATGTAAAAGATAAAAAAAACATATGTAACCTATATGGCAATACATATATATTTACAGGCTTGCAAAGTGTTTTACAAGATGATAGCCTATGAAGTCGTCAGCTCTGTAGCGTGATGCTTCCTCCAGGCTAAAGCCTGATCATTTTTCTGAGACTAGACTGTGGAAAATGTTGAAAGGAAATGCTTGAAGCCTTTATGCAGTGTTCATGTGCAGATAGAGACAGAATCTGCAGCGTAGCCTGGGGCAAGAGAGTCTTGCCTGTGTAATGATCAGTGAAATCCTGACATCATATAAAACTGACTAAGCAATGCAGAAATTTATGAAATCCGATATGTTGATGCTTTGTTTCTGGGAACTGTGAAAACCTTGGCAGCTGCAAGTACTCTGATAATAAGACAAAGGCGTGAGTGTGTATGGACAGCAGGTATTTTGCCTTTGACAGTAGACAGAAACAACCTGCTGTGACCTCACAAACAAAACATTACCACAAGTGGGTTGCCATGTCCTGTGCAGCCTTCCAATGTGTGCCACTGACTGTACTCTGTGCTGTTGATTCATGATGTTGCCAAGTGGAGCATGTGAAGAGAATAAAAAATTGGGTATAGAATTGAGCCCTGAGACACCCCAAAGGTGATATCTGCTGAAAAAGATAAAGCACCGTCTGTTTTAATAAGGTAAAAAGCTAACACTCTCTCACAAAGCAAGTTCAACATACTGTAGTCGGCATACTGAATCTTCAAAATGGCTAATCTGAAACAATATCAATAAATATCTGCTATTAACTTCAAATAGCAAAAAGACCTCCTACATAGAAGCAAGAGTCCAAGACTGTCGTTTTGCATCTCATTGTAATTTTATTTTATTTTTATTTAAAAAGGATCCCCATTAGCTGATACCAATGGCTCCAGCTCATCTTCCTGGGGTCCGAAATCAAGGAAATTACATTTATCACATACATATACAACATTATATTTGTGTTAAGCTAATAACATTCACATTTTCCAAACATACTGTATATCAATTTCACATTCATTCAAATCATCCATAACCATTTAGACTCATGTCCCGTTATCAGGGAAAAAGAACGAAAAACCAAACATGACCAACACTGGACTATCGATCAGCTGCGCAAGTAATGGATTCTTAGATGGTATTCGAATGAGGATTTGTTAGAGGATTGACGGAGGATTAAAGAGGGCAGCTATTCCAGTGATTGATGGCACGATAAATGACTCTTTTTTAAGGTATTAGACTTTGGATGAGGTAAAATGATCACCGGCTGTTCTAGTGAAATTATGTCCCTGCATTTGGTAATTTGACTGTATAAAAACTTGGCTTTAGTAGAATAACTGCTGTTACTAAAGAATGTGACGGTGCTTTAGGCGAGTCTTTTCTTTACTTGTAACCATGATAGTTTATGATGCATGCTGTCTATGTTCGTTTTTATGGGGCAATGTAAGACTAGTCTCGTAGCTCTGTTTTGGGAAATTTGTAATTTCCTCAGTACACTTTTTGATGCAGAAGACCATATAGGTGAGCAATAATCCAGGTGGCTTAAATTTA
Organism: Helicolenus hilgendorfi; assembly: GCA_916700815.1. Taxonomy (NCBI): domain Eukaryota; kingdom Metazoa; phylum Chordata; class Actinopteri; order Perciformes; family Sebastidae; genus Helicolenus; species Helicolenus hilgendorfi. Next base: position 7,327 of record CAKALG010022488.1, read on the forward strand.
AAGATTTAACTACTTGTCCCAGAATGTGTGCAGGTCCATACGGAAGGCATTTTCGGGACATGGAGATGCCATTTCCCATTTTCCTGACAACTGTGTCAATGTGCTCTACCCATGACAATTGACTGTCTGTAGTTAGTCCGAGTAATTTGATGATATCCACCTGCTGTATAGGTTCACCATCCAAGTAGAGATTCAGTGTGGGCATAGATGACAGTTTATGACTAGATCCCAGAATAATGGATTTGGTTTTTGAGATATTTAGTACCACCTTATTTTGTTTTATCCAATCAAAGACCAAGTTTAAGTCTGAAGATAAAACTTGGTCTAGTTCTCCACTAGTATTTGCTGCATAGTACAGTGTGGAATCATCTGCGTACATTTTGCATCTGTTTTTGCTCCTCTTCCTGGTAATTTTTGGGCCGTTTTATAGTTGTTTTCCAACTGAGGTCTCACATCTCTTTTTAGTAATTTTTGTGTTTTTTTTTTGTAGTTGTTTGTTAGACTGTCCAACAAGAAATGTTAACATGTTACTTCATGCAGAGGTTTGCTGGTCCATCAGTAATCCGAACAGCCAAGCACATGCAACACTGACCGATAAATCTGAGTATTTTTCTCAAGACTAACAAACTATGTCAATGACTAAATATGAAAGATTATAAAACAAGAAAGTTCTATTGTACAAAATATGCCTCTGAGGGGGAAAAGAGGTCAAAACAGTGTTGGGTGGTTACTGTAGTAAGAATATGTGTTAAGACAAGTAAGGCTGTCGCAATAACCGCAATATTGCAATACCGCGCTACATTGACAAACCAATGCCAGTGGCGTGACAAGGCACTGAGCTCTTATTTTGGTGTTTTTTTTCTAGTCGCAGAGGGAGTTGAAAAATGTTCAACTTTGGTTAAAAAGCTTTTTATCCGGCCATCCAATGACAAAGGAAGTGGGGTGGGACAAATACCACAAACACCAACCGTCACATCCTACACGTGCAAGTGCTGAACAACAACAACAATAGAGGAAAAATTGATACACATAGACCGGAGGGTCCGTCCTCTTTCTCCCAACATGCTTCAACCTTTCCTTCACCCAGAGTAAGTACTCTACCTGGTGCCGACATTTTTACTTGTGCGGATATTCTGCATCACAGTTAACCAGATGCAACCAAAGAATCTCAGCTGAAAAAAACACTGCGCCTCATTGCCCTTCTGTATTCTGCATTTAACCATAAACAAGTATTTAAATCTGTCATATTTGTCATTTAAAAAGCCACAATATACGTAATAATAGCCTAACAATAAAGCTTAATTATACAGCATTCAAATCAGGATGAATTATGTAATTTGCAAAAAAAAAAGAAGGCAATGATAACATATACAGCGTTGTGGAGCCAATCATTATCACCGCAGGGGAAATTCCTTCACCGCGACAGCCCTAAAGACAAATTTCTGACAAAGTCTGCAAAGTTAATTAGTGCTAAATCTTTACCTCAGCATCCTATGACCTTCATCATCTGGTTCTTCTAATGTACGCTGCAGATGAGCTACGTATATAAATCAACAGAAGTAAGAACATGTCATATTTTCTATTCACAGTGTCACCCAGAGCTGCGCTGATTGAAAAATGTTTGCAGGCTTCAAAATCAATCACTCGCAGGGATTTCAGCGTAGTTAATATGCAAAGGTAAATGTTATAAAGTGATTAAGTGTTGCTAAATAATGTAAGCTATACCTGCTTTGCGAGTGTGTGAATCGCTGGGAAATGGTACAAGCTCATTGATCAAAATAGTACAGCGATAAGTTTATATTGACAAAATGTTGAATATGGTCTCTGCTACAGTTATGACATAATCGGCTAGATATGTTATTTATTGTGCCCAGCACACATGGACGTATTCTGGAGGAGTGAAACAAACAATGACATAACATTATCTAATGCAAACAAACACCTTTGTCTTCTGTCCCAAGTTCAATAAATACAATTTGCAACAAATTAGGTAATCCATCAAAAATAACTGAAAACTGTAGCCCTTAAGTCTTCATATAATGAGCAATAAAACGTGAAATGGACTTGATATCACAAAACAAACAAAGCATTTTCCAGAGCAGATTATGGGTAGAGACATGTCAAAATCGCCCCCTGGTGTGGCCAAAAAAACTCAAGAATTCTAAAAAACCCATTAATCTTGCTACGTCATGCAGGCTGTCGAGCCAGCTCAGTGCTGAGCCGGAGAAACAACCCAGTGCTCACGGCGGTCAATTAAAGCTGCATGATCAAATATGTCAAATGACGCGTATAAGGACAAAGCGTGAACCATCTCCAGCATCTGCTGTTTGAAGGAGGTCATCCGGTGCTTGCAATGGAATTTCTCGAGAATAGTGACGTTTAAAAATGGAGCATTTTGACTACAAACAACATTGGTTGTTGTAACACTGTAAATATATTAATGTCATCTTTCCCTGCTGGTAAAAACTGCACTACAGTTGATATTTTCCCCCTTAAGTTATTTGACTTTTATAGCTGAGTGGTGAAATTAACAATGAAGGGCCTACTGGCTAATACCTGCAAGACAATCAGCTGCAAGTCTCATTAGTAATGATTTTTTAAAGTGATTACACAGTCAAGCTAAAGTACTGCCCTTTTATTAAGCAATCTATATTGCTATCAGATTTTTTAGAGTAGGTACTTTTCTGACTGAGTTTTTCCAGAAGTGGCCCGAAGTGATGCACTGTAATCCGCCCTATCCCACAAAATCAATTAATATCTAATCCACGTAATCTTGAACCAGGAAGTATAAAGAGTGCCAAAGGAGGGAGGAAGTAGGGGTGGATGAGTGGGTGAAAAAAACCCAACAGATTTTCGCCCTAGAAGACCGGTGCTCGAATCTCTTGTGAAACCAGAAGTCAACGTTGATTTATTTGTCAAGTAACTTCCATACTTAAGTAGCGCCGCTTCCGTAGTTATTTTAACCCAAACGTTGACTTATTTGTCACGTAACTTCCGTACTTAAGTAACACCTCTTCCGTAGTCATTTTAACCCAAACCACGATCTTTTTCATAAACCTAACTAAATAGTTTTGTTGCCTAAACCTATCTAAGTTGTTTACTGTGAAGACGGAAGTTTATTTTGGAAGATTGACCATTTGTCACGTGTCGCTGGACTTCCGCAGGAAAACACGCAAAAAATGATGAATAACTTTTCGTAAAGTATCATGCGAACAGTTGTATGAAGATACGTTGGCATGACCATAGACGGAAATGTGCCAGTAGATTACTATGTATAGAAAATAAATTACCAACCATGTCCAAGTTGTCTGTAAGGATGTTTGTAGTCAAGCAACATGAAGTGGATAGGTATATCGACTCATGCAGAAGGTGACTTCCTTTGACAACAGGAATATTGGTTTAAAATAGCTGTGGCTACAGAGAGTGTGAAAACATGAGGAAAAGCAAGCAAGATCTGCTTTGGTTGATTGGTTGGTTACCATACTATTTACTAATGTCCTGACTGAATTAAAGTGCTTTATTTTGAAAATAACTTGATCTTTTGCACCTGAAATATTGTTGAAATTACAGTTTTTGTTCAGTTCTTTTCATAATTAGCTAGACCTGATAGACTTAATTATCTATCCCTGACATGTAAAAAACAATGTTAGCTAGAAACAGCAAAAAAATAAGAGAAGTCTTGAATGATAGGATGTTAAAATACCAGTTGTATCTATTGAAAATAAAGAAACTCTAAAGGCCTTTACACCTGGGCGGGTTTTTTTGCACGTCAATATGTTTTCTGAACTGTTGTTTTTGCCATGAGTACTTTCACACAGAACGTGAATATTTACGCTGTGAAAAAGCAACCTTTTTTTCCATAATGACGTCAATTTTCTGAGCTTTCGCACACGAATAAATGCATCAATCATGTTTTGCAGAACGGGTTGAGTTGCGCCTACAGTTATGACGGCAAACCGTGACAAAGGTAGCGCAGACCATATCCACTCCTTCCATTCTTCCCTTTCACAATAAAAACCATAGACACATAATATTCGCAGGAAAGTATTTTGTATGTTCATGTCGTTTGTTCGTTCATGTCGTTTATTTGTCACGCTCCCGACGGACAAAGGCTGTGAGTCAGACTCCAAATGAAGAAGTGAGGAAAACGCTTCTATTATACACAGCAAAGATTGTTAATAACTCGTAAAACTTCTGCAATCCTAGCTGATATTAAATTCTATTATTCCTCAGAGGAGGTTCACACGCTG
>CAKALG010022491.1:0-17398 GCA_916700815.1 Helicolenus hilgendorfi
TCTTTGATTTCGGCTCCTCTAGCTAGATTGGCTGACCACTTAATATGTGTGTGCAGCGCGAAAGGACATGGAAGAATTGAAAGGATAGCAGCAGGCCACGGCAACGTGCTTCTGACACACTGCAACTACAGTGGTGAAAGGGTCAAGAGTTTGTTTCTGTGTGTGTGTGTGTGTGTGGTTTTGTGCTTCAAAGGATAATCTGGACAGGCGAATAATAAAGCCAGGACATTTTCGCACCTGTAGTTCGTTTGCTTTTGGTGCGCAAAGTAACTGCCATCCAATTGGTCAGAATTTCCATACTGGAAAACTCCCAGAAGTAAACAAAGAAGAGCAGTCTTCCAGAACACAACAATATAGGGACAACTACGCGGCTTTATCTTGGCCTTGGTCATCTTTTTTTTTTACCTCGTAGCAATTTTTCAGTCAAGGCAAACGATGCAGTTTGAAAATGAGGCGCGGCTGCGACCGGACTTCAGGAGGAAGCGTGCATCAACCCTCTTAAACTGAGACATGCTTGTCGGCCGAAAATATTTCGGAAGATCCATCAGGTATGCCCATGGTCTTCATCACAGCCTAACCTGTTTAGTACTGATGTGAATAGCAAGGGCAAGCATAGGCTCTTTTGTAGTAATGTTGTCTGGTGTCTGGTGTTGACATGCACAGTGCAGCTTGCTACCGGAGCTGGTTCGATCCAAACACACATTACTTTAAGACATAGGTTCTTTGGATCGAAAAAGAAAAATCAGAATTATATTTATTTTCTTTTTTGTCAATCTATCTTGCAAATCTATCTATAAATAAATAAAACGCTTTGTTCATTGCAGAATTATCATTACACTAATGCCAATTTAATGGCTTTTGGTTTTCATAGATAGATAGATAGATCAGCAAACAGGGAAGTTTCTTACTAAAATATGAGTAAATATATGGTCAAAATTAATCCTAGCTCAACTAGTTTTTTTCAGGAGATTTCAACCACAGTCTTCATCAGTGGATGCTACTGCACTACGGAAAAAGCTAGATATTGTGTCAAACAACTGTCTCCAAGATGATTAGTAAATTATTAATTATACTAAATACTAGTTATAGATAGAGGTCTGTCTATACTGTAATATAATACAGTTTCAAATAAATACCTGGTTCTCTCTGCAGTTGAGCCTGAATAGAGCAAGAATAATTTCCATTGCCCAGTTTAAGTTTATGTATAAACACAGAATATTTGTAGCACGTTTTCGATTTTTTGTATGAGGAAGAATTGATTGCAAGGCATACAAACCAGACTCTTAATCCAGTGTTGCCTGTAGCAAAATGTTTTTCACTTTAAAATTTCCCTCATCGTATTGATCCTGCTCCTAACACACCCGCAGCGAGGGACACTCATTCATGCAATCTTAATAATAGCAGGTATAGGCAACCGCCATTATATCCAAACACAAGCCTCTCAGCCTCCCCGTGGCTCATGAAAATCTGAACACCAGAAACCTTACATGAGTCAAAACCTACAGTGACAAACTTTGCTTTGGTACAAACAGCTGAATCTCTTTTTATCCCAAAACATCTGCAGCAAATAAATGAATGAAAAGTGTATTTTATTTGTCACACAGCATGTTTTATGTCCTTGTTTGAAAAGTACAAGCCCAACAAAACATCACAATGGACCGGATGGTGCTTTTGCATGATTTATATTTAGAATATTAAATAGCAGTTTTGATTTTTTTTCAATTGAAGTCCTTATTTGCTTTCAAAATGTATGAAACACCAGAAGCAGTACTTTTACTGCTAATGTAACTACTATCACTCTCACTATTGCCTCTACTACTGCTGCTACTACCATAAATTATATTATAACTGCTACTAATTACTACTACGTTATATTGGTGTAAGTACATGTACTCAAGTTCTGTACTTAAGTACAATTTTGAAGTACCTCTAGGCCCACTTTACTCAAGTATATCCATTTCATGTTATGATTTCATAAATATGTAAATTCCTGGAAAGAACTATTTCATAAGGGAGACTAAGAAAAGTGTGAGCTTGGTACACTTCCATAAAAAGTCTATACAACGATCAACGACAACCTTTCAGTGGCGCGGCAGTGCTGCGAGTGAGACTCCTCTCCTGTGCTGCAGTTTATGTTGGTCTATAAGTGTTTGTGGCGTTTCCTTTGATTCAGAGCTACACCTTTTTAACTGTCAGACTATGAGTGTTTGTTTGGCACAATGACGACCATTGTAAACTTTTACTAGCACTTTTTAATCCTGGAACTTCTCTCTCCATGCCAAACAAAACCTGTACGAGGGGGAAACAACCTGAACGCAATAATGGCACCACTGCACTGCATCATTATTTCTAACAGCTTGTGGTGCGCGACAATGGCCTTTTGTCGTGCCCAAAGTTCAACTGACGCAGCGCACTGTGATGTGCGCTGAAACCAGCGGCAAGTGCAACGCAAAGTTCTGTGTGAAAGGCCCATTACACCAAAGACGCACCACAAAGAGGGATCCAGCAGCCACAGGCCGCCGCTACCCTCCATGATACTTAGCAATGTGAGGTCAGTAAAGAATGAAATGGACGAGCTGCGGATCAATGCTAGTGCCTGTTATGAATACCGTGAGTCAGCTATCATGGTGATTACTGAGACGTGGCTTCATCGGGACATTCCTGCCTTTTTGTGTGAGCTGGAAGTTTTTTCTCTCATTCACTCGGACATGAGTGAAATGATGGGGAAAGGCAAGAGTCGGGGTATGTGTGTCTTTATCATTGATAAATGGTGCAGACAGTACATGATGCATAACACTGTTTGTAACCCCGATGATGTGTGTGAGTTTAAGACCCTTGTATCTACCTAGGGAGTTTGGGAATATCATCTTCTACACTGTTTATGTCCCATCCAACGGCAACGCTGCAAGAGGAGCTGATTAAATCACCAACTGTGTTCACCAGCAATTACTACTTACCCCCGAGGCCCTGATTTTTATTTTAGGAGACTTTAATCATTGTAAACTCAAACTGTCACTTCCCGGTTTTCAACAATATGTTAAATGCGAGACACGAGGACAAAACTCTAGGCAAATGTTACGGAAATGTGAACAACGCTTACGTGAGTAAAGCCAAACCTCCACTGTCAAACTCGGACCGTAATACAGTTCACCTCATCCCCACGTACAGAACTGTTCTCAAATGTATAGCAAACAAACCAAGACTGCAAATATTTGGACAACAGCATAGAGTCTCTCAAAGGATGTTTTCTCTCTACTGAGTGGATTATCTTTCATGAGATGGATCTGGATAATGCTTCTGAGACTGTTACTGCCAATTGCCAATTTTGTGCGGACAATGTCAGAAAGAAATAACTGTATATCCCAACAATAAACCATACATAACTAAATAATTGGGATAGAACACAACTGAAAATTGTGCAAAAGGAACTTAATCACATGCTTCGGGAAGCTGGGAGGACATATAAGGAGATTACTGAACAGAATGTTTCTGCAATGGACTCCAAAAAGCTCTGGGACACTATGAAAGCAGTGACCAATATGGATCCAGTTAGCCTTTTGCCTTAGCACTTCAGACGACCTGCAAAAAGCAAATTAATTAAATGGCTTTTATCTCAGATTTATCTGATCTACTGTTGCTACATATACAGTATACACTATATATATATATATACACCAATCAGCCATAACATTAGGACAGCATGGGCACCCTGACTGGACTGCGGCTACGCAGCCCCGTACGCAACAAACTGCGATGCACTGTGTGTTCTGATACCTTTCTATCAGGACCAGCATTAACTTTTTCAGCAATTTGAGATGCAGTAGCTCTTTTATTGGACCAGACAACACGGGCCAGCTTTCGCTGCCCACGTGCATCAATTAGCCTTGGGTCTGACCCACCGGGTATTTTAGCCATCTTTGGCAGAAAAAATATTTTAGGATGAATACATTTCTATCTTGTATTATTGCTATCTGTACTAAAACTCAATTTGCTACCACTACTCCTGATATTACTACCAGTAATACCCTACCACATATTGTTATTTACTACTACGTGTTCAACCACTGCACCTGCTTTTCCTACTATTGATTCTTATATTACTACAATTATTACAACTACTATTACCCCTCCTACTTCACCTACAACAGTACTTCTACTACCCCTATGTTTGCTGTACAGCTATAAATACCAACACCCCAGGTAACACTGATAGTGCAGCTATTACAGCTACTGCTGCTGCCACTACTACTATAATAAAATCACATAGCTCATCTTTAACTCTTTCCATAGATACAAATAAGCAAAGACACGTACAAGCCAAGCATTACGTAGAGATGATGATAGAAATGTACCTGCCATTATGTTGAAGGGCATTTTAACTTAGTGTTTAGAGGCGTAGTGGCTATAGTGGGAGTGTACATACAGTACATGTATATCCGCGTGGTGGTATACAGTGATGTTTGTGGTCAGTTTTGTCTCATAGAAGTCATTCTAACCAGCGCTAGAAGGCGGAGTCTCTTTATTCTCCTGAAAGCTGTTAAACAGTCTCCTTTCCACTCCTGACACCTTTGGAAAAGGTCACTCTCTCATCTCCATAATGACCGAGGACAAAGACGAAGCAGAGTGGATCAATATGCAGCTCCAGCTCATATCAGTGCAGATGCATTGATCTGCTGCTTAGAGAGGAGACGAGCGATGCTCTGTGCCAAGATACTGCCTGGCCTGTTTTTCTAGCAGCAGATGAGAGAGGCAGTGGCACATGTGAATATCTAAAGCAGGCACACACTGCCTTAAACTCTGCAGTATACCCAGTGGGCAACCCCAGAGTGTGAGAAGTAAAGCAAATGCAGAAGTGTCTTAAACTTGCATTCTTTCTAATAGCCAGCAGGGGGCGACTCCTCTGGTTGCAAAAAAAACGTCTGATTGTATAGAAGTTTATGAGAAAATGAGCCTACTTCTCACTAAATTTATTACCTCAGTAAACATTGTAAACATGAGTTTATGGTCTCTATCGCTAGTTTCAAGTCTTCTTCAATACAGCATGATGTTCATTCAGTAAATTCTTGCCAAACACAGCCCTAGTAGATACAACAGGTCAAAGTTGAAGGAGGAAGTAACTCTGTACACTGTGATTAACATTTACAATGGACGGTGTGGTTAATCATTTTTAGTGTTCGCCTTTGTTTTTCCTTTAAATTAAGTTTGATTTTTTGCCTTGACAAATTTTGTTGTAGTGATGTCACCGTGCTCCCAGATCTCAGCCTTTACTTTGGTGAGTACAATGTTATCATAACCTCTTTGTATGACAGCCAAAACTATGAAAATAAGTCCCAAATTAAATTAAAAATCGTTCAAGAGCCTAAGTCTGTAGTTTCCTCACGAACCATAGAAAAGCGCGACCCTCACTGATGTGTAATCTAGGCATTCTGACTGAAACTCGCACTCATGAGTCATGATGAAAAAAAACTGAAACAATCTGCCAGCAGTTAATTGAAACTGTGTGTGTGTCTTTGTCACCAACTATGTTCAAATCCTCCTCCCAGAAATGCCTTTCTTTCTACTCCACCTCTCTCTACATCTTTGCTTGTTTCGTCACAAACATTCACCCTTGAGCTACAGATTAGCAATGCCGGCTCTTTGTGAAGCTGTACAAAGCCTGAGCAATTAAAGGCTCTTCTCTCGCTTAACAAGCTCTAATCCAGACATGCTTTTATTGCATTTGATTTTGCTCGCTGCTTGTGCCAAAAATGCTGAGAGACAGGGACCCTGCTCTTGCTCTAAGTGTAGCAATAATCAGTGAGGATTCAGACTCCGCTCAGGTTCTGGCGACTGTCACTTCCCCAGCTACGGATGGCAAACAAATTAATGTAAAAAAAACAAAAAACAGCCCCTAGAGAGAGGCCTGGATCCACCTATCAAACAACGGCAAATGGAAATTGTTTGGCAGCCTTGCGCCTCAGCAATGCCAGGAATTGTGATTTAGAGGGAAAGTACTTTGAGACAATACAAAGCAATGCTCTCTATGCTGGATATGTCTGACCTAGCGTGAATTCATTCAGACCTGTGGAAATAATTGAATGCTAACTGGGAACAGATTGATAACTGGATGATGTGGCAAGCACACAGGTGTATGCTGTTAATGGTGAAGTGAAATAAAAGTGGCCATTGCCAATGTCTGTGTGCATAGATAACAAGCAGGGAGGAATTCTATTCATACGGTCTTCAGAAAACAAAAAGAAGCACTATTCAAAGCACTAAACACAAGCTGCATATTGGTTTAACACCTCAGCAACACCATACATTCAGAGTCTCAATAAAACACAAGTAACCCCGTGTTTACATACAAAAAGCATTGCCATTATGTGTAGATTCTACTCGAACGCGGCTTTAAAGGGTAAATGTATGAACAAAAAGCATGTTTCACCGTGTATGAGAGCCTTTGTGTGCTCTCTGGAGGTCAAGTTTAGTATCTAACATGATGGGAGTGAAGATACATTGCGTTTTCTAAAAGGGTTACAAAAAGTATAAAAGCATCTCAATGCTTCAGGGCTGGGTGATTATTGTTTATCAAATGTCAGCGAAATCATATTTCGAAGATAAGCTTATATTATTGTTTTACACATTTCTGAATGATTGTAAGCACATTTTGTAGTTTGAAATCCACCAAAAAATGTGGTCCTCATAAGTAATGTATGACAGTGGAGCAAAGGTTATTGTTTTGAACATGCATTTAAATCTTTTATATGCATTTGCAACCCTGACTCCTACAAAATTACATTCCAACTAAACTGCGTTCTCGATTACGTTTCGATGGATACATATTTTCTCTCGGGTTACGATCATAGTTTTAAACATGTGGTTCACGTTGTAAATTGACACATAACAAAACAAAAGCGCAACAAAACTACTCGGTTAGGTTTAGTAAAGCATCATGATTTGGTTTTTAAATAAGTAAGTTTGTTGAGTTATTTAACCCCCTTTCAATCAAACAATCCGGCCACTATTCTGTGTTTCAGAGGCTGTAGATATTGGTATCATAAGAAACTAGGAAACCTAAGGAATCCGTTGGTACCAACCATGTCATGCTAGCTTGTATTAGTTCATGGAAGAACTAAATAATGCTACAAAGTTATGCTAAATTTTGGAAAAGAAAAACTGGCATGGCAATTTTCAAACGGGTCCCTTGACCTCTGACCTCAAGATATGTGAATGGAAACAGGTTCTATGGGTACCCACAAGTCTCCCCTTTACAGACATGCCCACTTTATGATAATCACATGCAGTTTGGGGCAAACACCATGGAGTTGTTTACATGCAGTACCAAATCCCAGTATGGCTTTTTCTATGGTGTTCCTCAAGATTTTGGTGTCTTAATGTGGTATTTTGGAGGGATTATTGATCATTATTATCGATTCTCGAATGGTAAAAGATAGTCACATTTAGCACAAAATCTGTGTAACAAATGGTATCAACCCAAAAATTGCTGCAACAACATACAAGACATAAGTGACCATGGGAATGGCCATCATACACTTCTATTACAATGTTCTAAGCCCGTATACACTTTCACAATGTATTAATTTAAATGAATAACATAACATAACATAAAATAATAATGCTTCTTATTTATGACTAGAACAACTTGACACAAATTGCTGAGCTGTATCTCATAATTAACCTTCATGTTCCCAGCTTTCAGATGATGCACACCACTTCTATATGACATCTACTGTTGACTTTTTACCTACCCCTGACATATAGCCTCTGTCTGATAGATTTTGATAATTGAATGGATCATGGAAAGGAAACAAAGAAAGATTGTTTAGAGGTTGTGAATAGTACGACGATTTCACTATCAACTCATCAGTTTTGATCACCCATACGTGTGAAAGTGGTTATTGTTCAAATTATAGACAATTGTACTGACTCATTTGCACACACGTGCCAAAACGTGCAATTTGCTGAATTAATGAGAAGTCATTATCTGCTGTGAACAACAAACTAATTGTTCAGAGGTTTATTATCTTATGTTGTTGTTATGTTTGTTTTATGTCTGCGACCTATCTTGGCCAGGAAACCCTTGAAAAAGAGATTTTTTAATCTCAATGAGTCTTTACTCCTGGTTAAATAAAATAAAAATAGAATTATTGTTTTTGAAAATAATAATTCTCATTCAAGAATTGTGCCAAAGTGAATGAGAAAAACTTTCTGTATCACCCATGCCTAGTGTACACTGCTCTAACTTTTGGTCTGTGCAACCTCAGACTTTCACGGTGTTTTGGTTGCAATTGGATGGCAAGAGAAACATCTTGACGAGCAGTAGCTATTATATGACCTGGCCAAGGTAGCACAAAATTACAAAAACAAATCCAACAATGCTTTAATTCTAAAAGTGGAATTTGAAAGATTGTTTTGTTAATTCATTGCAAATTTTTCAGTTGGTTATTTCCACACCATCCATACGGTACAACCAACGTCTGATTAAAAGGGACAGTTCACCCAAATAACAAAAATATTTTCGAAATGTTTTTTACTAGGTGTTCCTGAAAGTGCTTTCTACTAAGAAGTAGTTGTTATGAAGACTACTAACAAAGGTCCAAGCCCAGATTTGAACCGGGATGTTACTTTTCTGACATCTAAACCACAATGGTTGCAATTTTTCCACATAAAATAATTATCTTCACCCCCACTGTGTTGGTCTGGAAGCAAAAGTTTCAGAGACAGATACCTCAAAACCTTGTCACATAAAAGTGAAACTCTCTGTGTGGCTGGATACCACTTGTGAAAAATGGGAAAATATTATTCTGATTGTAGTTTGACGACCGTCATTCAAACTACAGTCTGTTATGATCTGGAGTTGTGATATAAACTCGCCCTCACTCAGACTGTCTGGTGGGCTGCGTAGTTTCTGCTGCTAGTCTGTCAGCTCCACTGCATTGTACTGCCAGTGTCCAGCAGCTACAGTCCATCTGCCACCTTGGATCTGTCCACCTACTGTCTCCGTCAATCCTGAGATCCAGCAGCATAACTGAACAAGATGTTCCCACGTGACAGACTGCAACAAAAAAAGACAGTGTGCAGTCTCACCGGAGGACAGACAGAGACTATTTGACTTCATCATGGGGCTGGAGGGGATGGAGGGAGTAAAAAGAAGAGAGGGGCTGCAAAAGAAAACAACCACTAGGAAGAGGAAATGTTAGGTAGATAAAGACAGATGGAGGACAAGACAAGAAAGAGACAAATATGAATGGATAGGAAAAATTATGAAGCAAAGTCATTACTTAGGCTGTGTCGGGAAGCCCCGAGCTAAGCAATCAGCGGCAGAATGCCGTAAATGTGGAGGAGGTGGTGGTCGTATACAATGAGACGCTGACAAGCTGCAATCCAATTAGATGAAGAAATATGAGCGTGGTGCGCTGAGATGTGGGACCTATCAGCGGCTTGCAGCTTTGGGGAAGATCAAGCACTTCACAACCTTGGCTGCTTACTGCCGGCAAACGTGATGGATCACCTGACACACACATACGGTAGACACACATACACATAGTGAACTCATCACAGCTCCTTGCAAGACACATTTTTATTGATGTAATCATGAATATTGCTGTAATATCGCTGTGGTAGCCATGATATTCAGGAATGATTGGATGGAGATTTATTCAAAACGGTACAAATTGAAGGCACGGTGATTATACACACTTGGTGCTGTGCTTTAGCCCACCACCAAGTACAAGGACAGGTCAATAAATATAGGCCTACATAGTCATCAGGTTTTGACTGATGGACACATCTCGTATCTACAGCTGCACTGGTGGCTGTGACTCTGTTCTGGAGCACAGTGGTGCTAATCTCAGAATACTAACTTGTGAACAATGACAATGTTAACATACAAATGTTTAGCAGGTATCATCTTAGTTTCTCTGTGAGGCTTTAGCGGTGCTACAACATAAGGCTAACCTCAGCATGCGAACACTAACATTGTTAACATATTGTACACATGTTGGGTTACACATAATGTTCTTAAAGCTGAAGTAGGCGAGATTGGAGCAAATATGATTCAAAAAAGCTATTTTTATAAAACGGCATCTGCAAGATTTCACATACCGGAGGAAAACAAGCAGTAAGAGCTGATCTGAGGTCCGCTGTCCAGCTGCCGTCTATGAGAGCCGGCTGTCAATCACTCTCGAACTCCGACCAAACGGTCAAACTAGGCCGCACTGATCAAATATTAATCAATATTATGTTACGTTAATACCTCAAATGTTTTCAGAATCCAGCTCGTACCTGTGTCCCCAACAAAGAGCACCCCAAAGGGCACTTTATCATGTTTTATCTACCATAGGACATCCAAGAGGGCACTTTTGCTGTGGTTTGTCCGAACATGGTGACCGCCAAGGAACGCAGACGCAAAAGGAAAAACAATCTTCAAGAGGAAAAATAAAAGGATTTGAGGGGGCGAGAGACTTTGGAGGCAGACGAGAAGGACATGTACAGAAAGAGAAACCCCACCAAGTTATTCCAAAGAGAAAGAGAACAGAATTCCATTTGGGGATTCAACACAGTAATCCCCCCACCTCATTCATTCACAACCCCCACTGTCTCTCCACCCTCCAGTCCATAGCATGATAGAGCTGCTGTCATTAATTCTGTAGAATGGGGTGAAGATGAGAAAGGCAGCGAGTCACAATCTTCACAGCCACATATATAGAGCCTGGCCTCCTTTCATCTCTCCCAGACAAAAACACAAAGATACTATCTACTATGCCTGAAACCCATTTCTCTGTACCATTAGGAGCTGAAATGGGGTCCTTCAGAGGACCCGTGGGCCTGGAATCATCAAAGCCTATATGTTACTGTGATTCACCTGCGTCAGTGTTTTCTGCTCACAATCTGGCTGAAAACCGATGGGTGGAAACTGGATACACAGATTAGCAAACTGGTCTAGAGCCAGTCAATGTGACCGGTATGTTGACCATCCAGTGGCACGGACACTAAGGGATTTCATTGTAAGTCAATAAGTGAAAGCATTTGAACCCATTTTTCAGACAGCGGTGTGCGTAATCGACCCTTGTTTGACCCCTAGACCCTTAGTAAACATTAATTTACTAATGTAATCAGATTGTAATTGTTATAGTCTCTTATCAGCAATGATACAATGTGTAATTTATATATGAATTTCAAAAACAAAAACAAAAACTTAATGATAAAATAGCATCAATTATAGCATTATTAATAATAAGCAAACATTATTAATAACATTTCATTGTTTGTTAACAGTAAAATGATCATAGTTAATTTTGGAACTTGAAAATAATGATAAAATAATATTTACTCAAGGCCCACTTATTAGCTTTTTTTTTTGTTTTCAAACACATTTCAGGGTCTTGATCAGTGGATGGTACTAACTCCATCTATGCTGCAATAACATGTGGTATTCAGTATTCACTAGATTTTTGCATTATTGACTTTCTTCATCTGAATGTCATGTTGAACAACATTCAAACTAAATAAAAACCCTGTTTTCTTTGAGTGAGTAAATGTCTTTTGTATGGTTGTGATGCCTTGAAGGTTGTACGGTACGGCATCTTTTATTCATAACATGTGTATAGTCATTTTGAACAACAGAAGCAATAAGAAAACAAAGTGTACAGTAATATGGTTCTCCATGAGCACAAGATACTGTATATAGACATGTGCTTTCAAAAAAGGAAAGAGAAATAGCAAATCACACAAAAACATAACCCTTAAATCAATATGTGGCGGGTTTAGAAGCAATAGCATTGTTCCCTGGGAGGGGAGAGAAAAGAGGAAGCCAGCTCTATTTCCACTGCTGGGAATGCCGCTGATGCTGCGCTGTGTTCCACATGGCTGCCCGCCTTCACCAAACTGACAGCCACAAAAATGAGTGTTTACTGCTCTCCGGTGGAACAAGATAAGCCCACAGATGGGCCTCTCCACTCCAACAGGTCGAGAGGAGAGCCATCTCAAAGTGGCAGAAGGCTGGATGAAGGAGATGAGAGGGGGGGGGGGCGGGGTGATAAAGAGGCGGAGGCTGGGCACAGATAGGGAGATTTAGAAAGCAACTGGCAACATTTGAACCAGTTCAACATGGTTGCGAGTGCTTCTGACCGACACATGGTTATCACGAGCAAGCTCTGTACGGCAAGCTCCACATTATCTGCCATGTAGGGCTCCGATTCAGTTTTTGCGATACACCACACACTATCCCCATAACACACATTTTCTACATCTTGCAACATGAATTTAGATTTCACAAAGCTTTGGATTAAAGGTGGTTATTTAGGTTGCAGTATAAAACTCCAAGCATTCACTGTTTGTAACAGAATGGTATCTCTGAAACCACTTTTTAGCTACTGAAACTGTCCATTGAAATCAATACACAGTATAATATTGAAACATATGTAAGTCAACCGATAAGACTGTTGTCAGGCTATTAAATAGGCATTATCTGTTTCTATAAGCCCCATAGATGTGGGTCAGTAGGGGCCTACTACACCCATTAGTAGGTTTTATCATCAATTCACAAGGTAGATCACCAAAAGAAGGTATAAAAGAACACGACAGCGACCTCTAGTGACCATAGTAATTATTATGACAGGAGCAGAAGCGGAATCAGGCGCTTTAGTTAAGACATCATGAAACTCCATAAGGGGTGGAGGTCGGGCACGATGGATTGGTTTTCACCCAGGAGACCGGAGTTTGCATCCAGTTTGAAACCAACATTTTGTAGTTGTCTTTGTGTTCTTAGTTATTTTAAGCCAAAACACATGTTTTCTTTGCCTAAACCTGAAGAAGTTGTAGTTTTGTTGACTAAACCTACAGAAGCCTTTTTGTTTGTGTTCAAAACGTGGCATTTTCTTACATTCTTACACTGTAGTAGGCGTAGTAGGCCCCTTTACCCACATCTATGGTGCTTATAGCGACTGATAACCCCTATTTAATGGCCTGATAACAGAATCGGGTGTGTAAATGGGTTGTACAGATAGTCTGAATTTCTCACCTTTTACAGGTAAATCCTTTAGTTGACTTAAAGGAACAGAGTGTAACATTTAGGGGGATCCATTGGCAGAAATGGAATAAATAAAATATTAACAAGTGTGTTCTCCTATTGTATAATCACTTGAAAATAAGAATTGTTGTGTTTTCGTTAGCTTAGAATGAGTCATTTATATCTACATACGCCAGCACCCGCATGAATACACTTTTAAGGGGACTGGAGCTCCTGCGGTCATGCCTTCTGGAGAAAACTGACATCCTGCTGCTTCATGTCTGTCAGGCTATGTATCCCCAGATCTCGAAAATGAATAGGGGTGGGGGAAAAAAATTATTCACCTATGTATCAAGATTTTTTTTTGATGATTTTGAAATATATTTTTGTAATGCAAGAATCAATATATTTGCTTTATTTGAGTCTCTGCAGAGGTAGAAAGAAGTTACCGTTTTTATTGGCGTAGTCTGAGTAACGTGACGTCATATCCGTTCCGTATCCTTCAACTAAAACAAACAGCAAATGGCCACCATGAGCCGAAACCAAAAAGTAGAAAACGGCAGAGGGTCCACGTGGATATGACCTGCACCCTCACATGTTAAATCCAAATTGGTAAACACTACACATCCAGTAAAGTATGGAAACACTTTGGGTTTCACACATTGACAGGAAAAGCAGAGCTAGACATCACAGCTAAAGCTGCATGCTAACTCTGTCACAGACAGGAAACGTTATGGTATGGCGGTAACGTGCGGTCAAGTCGGCAGCCACTCTCATCTCCGTGGTCAAATGGGCCGACGCTACAACTGTAGAGCACCCATATACTGACATTTATGTTAAATGCATTCAAACGACCCCAATGGAGCTGACCATGGATGTATAAAGAGAACGGAGCTGACGGGAGAGCTAGAGATGACCTTGGAGAAGTTAGAGGAAGTTTACACGTGTGACTACGTCAGGTTTTCAAAATAAGGTGTTAACAAAGGGAACTGTTTATACAACATACATATTTAGAAATAAGATTGATTGGATTATATTCACCAGAAGTATAGAACATTACATGTCCCATATAACTTAAAAAGAAATACCACTAATTTGTTAGGGAAATGTCGTTATTCTTTGATTTTTGGGTAGCTGGAAAACATTTTTTATAAATAATTCCTGACAATTACTAATATGTTTGACTTCAGGACATCTCTGACTACATACATGTTGAAAATCAAACCTTTTTACTGTATTAATTTAGATATTTTCCAAAGAAAAGGCCCTAGAACTGTATAATGATTCAACTTGTCCCATGGTATACTGATAAAAAAGTTAATAAAATCGCAATATCGAATCGCAATATTTGTATCACAATAGTACAAAATCGCAACACATATCGAATGGGCACCCAGGTATCGTGATAGTATCAAATCAGGAGATAGGTGTATCGTCCCAGCCCTAGAAATTAACCTAGTCAATAAAATGACGACCAATATGGCCAGAACTATGAGTATATGATCCAATCTTCAATCACCTCAAGGGAAATCATAAATCATAATAAACCCCACAGCAATTACATGTGACTCTCCATCATGTCATACTGCAGCATTCCTTAATTAAGATATTTGCCTGTTATGAATTTGAAATATGGTTATTTAAAAATAGATGAGCAGGAATGGGACCGGTTGCGACCGGTTCAGCGTCAACCTGAAGCCATCAGAACATATAGACGGGGTGGAATGGGGCAAAGTGGGCCCGAGGAGGCGACGGTTACACTCAGATGTGCTTGTAGCTGTTTGAGGAATCAGGCAGCCTGACAAGTGTGAAATTTGAGTGAAGCCAGTGGAGTGGAACGGAAAGGACTGTCAACATCCAGTGACTCAGAGAGCGGAGTGAGCCCAGATGAAACACTGGTGCTGTAAAGACCTTTGAACTTAAGATAGAAAGGCACACTGGCAGCAACAAGGGCACTCGGTGGGAAAATAAGCCGTACGCTGATGTCTTACAAGGTTCCAGTCTTGTTTCACCAGCCAGAATGGAAGCGATCCTTGATTTCCCAAGTGCAATTTTTAATCATTGAAGTGTGAGAGAAGGATAGCCACAGGGATTTATCTGAGAGAAAAACAAACAAACAGGCTGCTTGTATGTTTAGGGGTGAATTTAACAGTAAAGCAATTAGAGGAATTTGTTTAGAAGTGAAATGAAAAGAGGAAGTAGCTCACTCCGGCCTGATTAAAATACTCCCCCACTAAGCGATCTGCATATCAGTGCAGTGACCAGAATAATTCAAATATTTGAATTAGGCACGAAGAATGGGTGGCATGTGGAAATTGCTTTTGAATTTACCAGGACCACAGAAGGGGAAAGAGGGAGGCTTCATTTGCCGTTTTGTCTAAGAGGAACCCGTCAGTGGCATGGATCAAGTGTGCGGCTTCCTGTCTGTCTTATCGAGCAGCACTACCTGACGATTTCCCCAACACATGGGAGATAACTGACAGCAGACAACTGCGGATTCAATCGGAGATGGGCACGCAATCTTGCCCCCTCGAGTCTCTCATCTCGCTGCGACAGGCAGCCACACCGGGTGGAGATAACAAGAAGGGGAAAGCAGAGTCGGGGAACCCTGCTGCGGTCTGTGTGGATACATTTCTCTCAACAGTTGCATGTCGGTTTAATCAGACAGTGAAGAATTTCAGCTGAAACAAAAAGCCGTAAGAGGACAGGGAGATGGAGAATAGATGTTGGTGTGACAGCTGCATGCGCCAGCAATGACAACTTGTATAAATCTAGTGTCAAAATAAAAGACAACATCTGTAGCAATGAGGAGCTCCTGCTTGTGTTGTTTTGTAAAATTAAAACCTGAACATCTTTCTGGGTATCATCTCGGTATGGTCTATGAAGTTTCTTTTCTTTTTTTTTATTTACCATGCTTTGAAATGTCCTTGCAGGTTTTAAGAGATGTATAACGTCTCGATGAGCAGCTGGTGTTGGTCTTTGATTTGTAAGTTTAGATTTGAAATTGTATGAAGGTTTGAAATTGATCTTGTCAAAATGGGTGTGTATTTGATATTCTGAATATGTACTGAATGGACACAAAGTTTTGAGGCTAAATTGAGTTTGATCACAGCATATGAAAAAAATATCTATTTAGATAATAAAAGGGATAAGGCTTGTATTATTCCATGTTTGACTTATTGTCTACATATAGTCCCATGAAGAAGAGGCTAGTATTACCAAACGTATCCTTTTCAAATATGCTTTTGGACCACACGTCTTGTTAAAGTCTCTCACATCCTCCTTACGCTTGAAAATGTTCACTTGCTACCTAATATATCCCACCCACTGCCAGGTGCCGAGATAGTCAGTTATTCACTTCACCTGTCAGTGGTCTTAATGTTATGGCTGATCGGTGTATATGTGGAGTGTGACTGTGTGTGTGATAGCTCAGCCTCTGACTGATCCTAGAACTCACAAAGAGCCCCAATTCTTTCTGTAATTTCCCTCCACTTATTCCCCCATGTCCTCTTTTCTCTGGGGCTCATGCATTGAAGTTATCCACCCAGATTTGATACGTAGAAATGCTTCACTTGTTGAAAACAGAGCTGAAATAGTTTCAGCTTGTTCAGGCCACTCAAGACTTCATATGCAATTGCTCTATAACCAAAATCTGCTTTTTGTTCAGTCAACATACCTCTTTACTAAAAAGCAAATGGCCAAGTTGGCACATAGTGTGCAGTCTGAATTTCCTGCCTTTGACCCAAAAACTTGAATCTGAATTAAAAAAATGTAATAAATTTAAACTGAATTTTGAATGTTATACCACTACAAAATAAATAAATATAGATAGATAGATAGATAGATAGATAGATAGATAGATAGATAGATAGATAGATAGATAGATAGATAGATAGATAGATAGATAGATAGATAGATAGATTTTTTAAAATAATAATAATGATCTGTATACTGACAGACACTTGATGTTTTTTGTGATGTGTTCTCACAAAGTTAAGTGCCTTAAAAATAGTGAGAAGCCAGTTATGGCGAGTAATTGAGTTCTTAATGTATTCAAAGTATTTTTTTTTTTAATCTTTTATAATTTAATACCCTTTGT
Organism: Helicolenus hilgendorfi; assembly: GCA_916700815.1. Taxonomy (NCBI): domain Eukaryota; kingdom Metazoa; phylum Chordata; class Actinopteri; order Perciformes; family Sebastidae; genus Helicolenus; species Helicolenus hilgendorfi. Next base: position 17,109 of record CAKALG010022491.1, read on the forward strand.
TGTGTTATTGTAACTGGTCTGTATCCCACTTTGCTGAAACTAACTAGCAGCAGACATTTTACATTCACTCACCATAACGCTGCAGTGCTTCAGCAGAAATGACAACGTCCTTAATTCATGCCAGCAAAGTTTTTGGGTCCAGCTCAAGAAAGCAAACACAATTAACAAATCAATTATGTTCCCGCTGATTATTCTTGATTAATAATTACAGAGCTCGGGGCCTGCTCTGCTTTCTTTTAACATTAATTCAATAAGCTTGTTTGTGCACAGCGCTGGCTTGCGGCGTCTGA
>CAKALG010022498.1:0-11947 GCA_916700815.1 Helicolenus hilgendorfi
GCTTGGTGTGGTAGGATCCCCGCTGATGTTGGCTGGCCTTCAGCAGGCTATGTCAGGGGTCTGCGGCGATGATTGCAACAAACGCGACCTGTCTGGAAACACAGACTTCGTCTTGTTTACTATGCTATGTGGGTGCGACTTTTTTGCTCATCACCATTCATATCTATACCACCAATGTGTTTATGATGTGTTTATGTTTATGATATGAAACTGTTTACCAAAGCACAAAATTGTTAACAAGAGCAGAAAGTTCTTCATAGATCTAGCCTCTTAATTTTTATCTCAAAGTGCACTAGATTGATGCATTTAACTTTAAAATGTACCAAAGTTTCCTGACCAAAAATAGGTAGGCCTACTTTGTGGTCATCTGGTGGAAATTCCTATATTTTTATATATCGCAGTGTCCGTTTTTTCCAATATCGTGCAGCCCTAGTTCAAGGTTAGCTACAGACAGTAGGGTGGCAATACAGGGGGTAGGAAGACAGGACTGAGATGGGGGAGCGAGAGAGATGGCAGTAAAAAAGTGACAGTAAAAAAGGAGTAAAAAAAAAAAAAAAAAAGGGAGAGAGAAGAAGCGGTGTCTTGCTGTCAGGGCATGTGAGTGAGCGAAGCGCAGTGGTGAGAATTTCCTCTGCTCAATATCTCTCACAATAGCCGTTTTTTTTTACAGAAATTAGTGTGGTTGCGCTATACACAGATGCTTTGTGGTCGGGCTAGGCCATGCTTTGAACTCATGGTATGAGCGCTAGGTACCGGAGCGAAATTGGATCAGAAGATAAGGCGACGCTCCGACTTTTTAAAAAATCCGCTCAGCGCACCATCGAAAATCCTCCTGCCCTCGCTCTCCACTCACTCGCGCTCTGCTCTGCTCACATGCTCTGCTTGCTGTCAATTCCTCTTCCAGTATGAAGAATCACTGAGGCCACCTGCGCCAGATGCTGGCTAGGATCATTAGGCGTGTGGCTCAAGGAGAGGTGCTTACCCAAAGAGGAGAGCTGTGTACCAAGCCCACCTGCCCAGGGATAAGAATCTCCCTGGGACTCTTAAGCTGAAAGAAAGAGAGTGCTGAGCCTCTCTTAAACAGATGAAGCTAAATAAAACCAAGGCTATTTATCAGTGTAGCAGCCACTCGACTTGTCACTCCTCCGCCTGCCTCCGCTCCATTCAACCATTCATTCACGGCAGCGCTATCAGCACACACAAAGCAAATCAGATGCATGAATCAGGACGTGCAGTATGGCTGAAGTAAGCCAAAAATTACTTCTCCAGCTGGCCGAGAGGACAAATTAATATATAGCGTTGGGCAACACTTGAGAGTTGCCATTTGACTTTCATTGCACTTTGGATTATGTTGAACCAAACAAACTTTAAAAACTATGCCTGGTTGTGGCTGTTTGTAATGGGCCTTCCCGTTGGAGAACATGTGTGTCATTAAAGGCCACTGACCACACCATTATCCACTCACTGCTGCTTCCTAGGAAAGTCCCTGGGTTTTACTCTAGATCAAATGGAGCATCAAAAATCTCAAATACGATCCAAAAACACATCATTGTTTGGTCAACGGTAACCAGCGGTGGTTCCCCTGCCCCTCCATGTCTATCTCCATACGTCATCCTTGTAATAGTGAGGTGATTTCTACGCTTCGCTCATCGTGTGAGGAGCCAACAGCTAAATCCTTGTCAGAGCTGAAAGAGTGATTCCTGCTGCTACGGTGTATCACTGACGCTGTTCCCCTGTGGCATATTTTTCAAGATGCACACAAAGTGGGAGACAGACTATTTTCACCAGACTTACCCTCTCCAGGGGGGCAATCTTTCTGTGTTACAGTGGCGTTTGTCACAGTAGCTAAAGGTACTGTGCTCCACTACAGTCTGCAGAACGCCTCCCCTTTTCCAAAGTGGTATTAAAACTAAAGTGATAATGCATGATATGCTAAAGTAAATGAATGATCGCGGCCTGTACAAGTAATTGCCTCCCTTCTTTACCATTACCACTGTATCGTATACTGAAAAGAGAACATGGGGAAAAGTTAGAGACCAGCATAATGGGACATTTTGAAACAGACAAAATTGTCTCATTATGATGCATTATACAGACTCCTCAGAGCTGCAGCCTCAGAGGTTTGGTAATTTTGGACCCACACGTGTATTGTTTAATCAGCATTGTTATCATTACCACTCTTCCTCCTCCACTCCTTAACACTAAAGTGCTGAAGCAGGTGAATTACACCGTGGAACTTCACGATACTCAAGCGCATCTGTCCATTGTGCTAGTAGGGCTGAATCTAAACCACTAACCCCTCACTAACCTTTAATGATCAGCCAGTGCCCTTAAAAATAGATGTACCTCGCACTACCAGCTCTACTGTACGTGTTTGTTTTTTGAGGCATCATATAATGAGCTCTAATCCTGGAAATTGATACGTCTCCTTGCTTTTGTACAGCCGTAACAAGAAACGGCGTCAGTGGTAGGCAAACCATTCAGTGCGATAGCCATGTCTAATGGGGCTATAATGCAGGGCTGAATGGCTCTATCTGCTGGGGGGAGACGGCCCTCTCAGCAGCCCCTCAGGCCATCGCCTCAGGTCCATTTCAGAGAAAATTCTCAAGTGTTTCATAATTTCCACTCATAAATGGCTTGTTTTGATCACTGAGCTATAGCATTATGTCTTTTTTAGCAGTTAGCTGGCCATTTGACAACCCAGATCATCAGCTTTGTTCATCCTTAAAATGATTCCTGCTTATAATCGAAAAACAAGACAGTTATCTTGTAATTTATATAATCGTGTCACACAACTACAGTACGAAACAACTAAAGAGAGACAGTGTAGGTAGAAAAGATCAGGGTAAGAGATGGAAAAACTCCCCACTGTAAAACGATATGGCATCCACAGTGCACTTCAAACCCAAACAGACTAGATAAACATGGGAAATGGCTCCTTTATTTCATTTTATTTTATTCCTTTATTCCTGAGCGCTGGTCTCTGAGGAGTGCTGGCATCGATTGCTGATTTAATGAAAGCGTCTGTTCCTCTCCCCCATTCCTCACTCCTCCTCCAGGTCACTCTGCTTAAAATGCCTCCGTTAATCAGATTTCTGTTAAAAGCCGTAAATAGAATCAGAGGTCTGGTGCCAAGAAACACTCTCTTTTACTCTAGTCTTCACTCTGTCGCTCCCTTTTCTACGATTTTCCCAACTGGTGTAGGGAATTCAGTGGGCTTTCTCTTCTAAGGTACAAGTTACGTACAATGGTGCCGGGAAGCTTCTCATATTCACAATGTAATTTTCTTTCACAACAAAACAGATAAATAACCAAACACAGAGACTAAATAAGTAGTCTCTTTTGTAATGCAACACATTGTTGGGAGTAGAAACAATTACTCGATTGATTGATTAGTCGATCATCAGAACATTACCTGGTAAGCTATTTTGATAACCAATTCATCATTTAAGTAACTTTACAAGCACAAAATGGCAAACACGCTGAGGTCACAGCTTCTCATATGTGAGGATTTGCTGCTTTTCTTTGTCATATATGATAGCAGAATGAATATCTGTGGATTTTATTTTATCTTTCTAACAGCCAGCAGGGGGCGACTCCTCTGGCTGCAAAAAGAAGTCTGATTGTATAGAAGAGAAAATTATCCTATCACTTGATTTATAACCTCAGTAAACATTGTAAACATGAGTTTATGGTCTCAATCGCTAGTTTCAAGTCTTCTTCAATACAGCATGATGTTCATTTAGTAAATTATGGTTCCATTTAGAGTCAAATAGACCATAAAGCAGGGTATGCTTTAGGGCTTGGCTACCTTGTGATTGACAGGTCGCTACCCCGGCGTTGTCCGGTCTGGGGGTTGTCCGTGTTTTCGTCTTAAATATTTAGCCCTTTCAAAGTGTGTTTTCAGTTCATGAAAGTTAACTAACATTTTGGTCGCCAAAAATGTCTCATTCAGCGTTTAATTGTATTTAGCTCCACGCCTTCGTGTCTCTTCTGGTTGCAAAAAACAAGATGGCCATGGCCAAAAACCAAGATGGCAACAGCCAAAATGCCGAACTCGAGGCTTCAAAACTGTAGACCACGTCTTATATACAGTCTATGGTTGCAGCCCTAGTTGGTAGCAATGTTGAGACAGAAACTCGTTTAAATATTGCCTGATTCCAATATTGATGACAGCTCTTAATCCGTTTTTACAAATGTTATCGAGGGTTTATTTATTTGTGATCAAGGTAGAGTACAGTATCTCTTATTTTGCAGAGTACAAATTAATCAAGTTACATCCTTTCATGAAACAGGAATTTGAATTTTGGACAAATTGGGAAAGCAGCATTAAAGATAAAATAGGTAGGATATAAGGCAGGGTAATAATGTAACCCAATGTACATGAAGGATTTATCCTGAAAACATTCATGAACTCTAGAATTAACCCTCCTGTTGTGTTCTGGTCAAATTGATTAACATGAAACGAACACAAAGAGGATTAACAGTTATTACTTTTTAAATTACAGGATACTCCTAAAAGGGGGATTTTTAAAGTTGTTATGTGGTGCAGACTATATTTTTCTGCTCATTGCCCAGTTCTGTTAGTTCATTATAGTTTACATGTGGAAGTAATCACCACAGAAAATCCTCTCAGTTCAACTGAGGTCTGCCTTCACTCAAAAATAAAAAAGAATGGCTTGTTGACAGCCGCATGTGGAAGAAGTGAAAGTCGCCTTGTCATTTTCGTACAATTTGTGTTTGGCCTGTGTGAAGTAGAGGATCTAACGTGAAGTGAAAACACAAACTGAGAAAGTGGAAAAACAAGCTGCTATATTGTCCCCAACTAATATCACTGTGAAGTCCTGAACTCTGTTGATTCTTTAAATATTTACCTATGAAAGGGGATCAGAGTCCTGGTTGGCTGAGGATTTAAGCTGGTGGGTCCTGGCCTCCTTCACTAATATGCCCTGCAGATATTTAAAGGTTAAATCTACATTGAATCACATGGGGAGGAAAACTTCTGGTGCACTCTTTGGTTTGAATTGAAAAGGCTATGCTAGCTAGTTGTATAAAATAACTTGATTGTGATTGTAGGAGTGATTGTAGGAGTTTATGGGGTGTGGCTCAGGAGGAAGAGCGGCTCGTCAACTAATTGTTAGAAATCGGCGGTTCGATCCCTGGCTCCTCCAGTCCACAAGTCAAAGTGTCCTTGGGCAAGATACAGAACAATAATTGCTCCCGAAGGCAGTGCCATCGGTGTGTGTGTGTGTGTGTGTGTGTGTGTGTGTGTGTGTGTGAATGATTAGATTAGAATATGATGAGCAGGTGGCAACTTGTATGGCAGCCTCTTCCATCAGTGTATGAATGTGTGTGTGAGTCGGTAAATGTTGGCATGTAGTGCTTTGAGCGGTCGGAAGACTAGAAAGGCAGTATACAAATGTAAGTTGCCCATATGTAAGTTGCCTATTTCTAAAATGTCTAGTAACCTATCTAAACCACCTGAAGGCCTTTATGCAAGTAAACACTTTATACACAACACTGCATGAAAAAAACAAAATACATGTGGAGCAAATCCTATACGAATTGTTCAAAAGTATCAACACAAAGTTTCATCAAAGGACTGAAACACCATCGGCCCTTAAATCCCTCTTGTGTTATTGAAAATGAGTTTGGAGTCTTAGCTAATTTTAGTTACCATGCCTGAAATCATTTAGTACTTAATTTAATTGCAAACTCTGGCTTGTTCGAATTATCTACGCCATTTACAGGAATTATTGTTAATAAAGGGTTAAAAAAAATGAGCAGGTATGTGTTGCAACTCTACTTTTATAAGAACTGGTGTATACTTGTAACAGGATGTAAATGCCCCGGCCCTAATATTTTCCTATCTGTGCACTGAGATTTGCATATGAATACTCAGTCAATAAGGACGACTGTATTTTACCCTGGCACACTGTTTCCTGTTGCAGCTCATATCAACTTTAAGACTCTAGTGCTGGTCTAGAGGGCAGTGAAAGGAACCACTCCTTCATGGTCAAACCCTACATGGTGGCCCAACCATTACGCTCCACTTCCTTTTGGCTCCACAGTGGTGGAATGAACTCCCCACCGAAGTCAGGATAGCTGTAGGCTGGAAACCACCTTTCACACTGCACCTCAACACCAGACCACTTCACATCTCACTTTTAATAAAAATGTTTTAAAAAGGCACTTCCAATGTAGTTCTCTACCATGCGTTTAGTCATTTATTTGGGAGGGTTGGACTTCCAATTCTTGATGTCATCGAGCTCTTGTTCCTTTTGAGATTGAATGCACATATTGTACAAATGCCTCTACCAAATTAATGTAAATAGAGTACAGCCCAATGCTCACTTCAGAGAAGTGGAGGCAAGTGGACTGAACATGCACCACCTCCTCAAATGAGAAGGTCTACATGGGATTCACCATATTATTATTGTAAGTACCCCAACTAGCCTTACAAAGATCATAAAAAAGTACAGTAGTGTGTTGCTATATCAGACTCAGCTCACTCTAGAACCTGCCTATGAATATGTACCTACAGTTATGCTTGATTTATGCTTGATGCATCCGCAAGGATGTGACGTCACACCATCAGACACTGCACACGCACATCCACATTTTTCTAACTACGCTGACGGATATGGCGGTAAAAATGGAGAACTTTGAGGCGCTTAGAGAATGTCGGTTTGCCGCAAGGAGAAATACACACATATAGTAGTATAGTACTATAAAAGATCTAAACCTTTCATCGCTACGATTACATGTCAGCGCATGTCCTTGCGGCTGTCATTGCGGAAAGTATGACCGAAGCATAACACCGATGCATGTGTGGTAATGGTGTATGCATGATTTTTGTACATAAAAATAATTTATACATCTGGCCCCAGGTGTTTGGAAGAGTCTTACGTTCAATTAAAGTACTGTGTATGTTATGTTTCTGATATAATTTGATTATGCAGTTTGCAAAAAAGAAAAAACACTCCTTGGACTTACAAACCCTGATTAGTTATTGTATATGCTAAAGGATCCTTAAAGATGAGAGACTTTACTTTTCTTTCCAGCAGATAAGCAGCACTTAGACTGCCACGAAGGCTAATCATCACATTGTTCCTGATGAATAGCCAGCCAAAATGATTATGCACTCTACAAAAACTCTTAATTAGCAAAATCTCTTCCTCAATCAAGTATCTAAATTACATTTGTACAGTTCAGTGATTACTGACCAAAAGGAGGATTCTTGAGCTGTAAAGAATACGCTGGGCCATAAATGGTCCCATCGAATGGGTGACCACTCACTGAATGAATCATGTCCTAATAATTAAATTGTATGGCATACCGAGAGTGTTAACTTTAGTGGATGCACATTGAGCGGTTCTGACTTCTCAATAGGCTTTTAAAGAAATTAAGTGATGGGCTTGGACAATAATTTCTCTTTTCTGGGTCATTGATTGTTCTCTTTTTGGCTCCTCCAGACACATTTTGCTCCTCTATTTAAGATCTGCATTCAGGGACTCTTGCCTTATTCCTATAACCTCAGACAAGTAAAGAGAATCATGAGGCTGAGCTGTCACCTAGAATATTTACCTTGAACTTTAATCTCTTAATGTCTTTGAAAGTTACTCACTCAACCACTGTAATTGAAAAAAATCAATAGATAACTTTAAATAGGTAAATACTAGGGCTACGTTAAGGTACATTTGTTTTAACGCCACTAATTTCTATTTGTCAGTGTTTTGTGTCATTAATTGATTTCCAATAATAAATAAATATATACACTTGCATAAAGCAAGCATATGTGCCCACTCCCATGTTGATAAGAGTATTAAATACTTGGCAAATCTCCCTTTAAGGTACATTTTGAACTGATAAAAAATGTGTGATTAATTTGCGATTAGTCACGATCAATCATGGACAATCATGCAATTAAATATTTTAATCAATTGATAGCCCTAGTAAATTTGTATTTCTTTGGGTACATTTGGCCATTTAGCACTACTTGTATGCGGAAGAGATAGTCACTAAACATACTACAAAAAAAGGGTTATCAACACCATCTCAAGCACAAGTGTAGATGTGTCTTCATTTAGTCCCCTTGCTCACTAAGTAACACAAATATTTAGTGTTCATGTCAGTGTAATGTACAGAGATATAGCCTTATAATATCACACAATTTTATTACCTCCGCCAAGGCTGAAGGCCTAGGAAGGAGGTTATGTTTTCACCGGTGTTGGTTTGTTTGTTGGTTTGTCTGTTAGCAGGATTACTCCAAAAGTCTGTGATGGATTTGAATGAAATGACTGAAAAATTAAATTTTTTGACCATGATCCGGATTCAGGAATTTTTTGAAGGATTCCGATCAGCCAGAACATTAAGACCTCTGGGTATAACACATGCGCAGTGTAACTGATGATGTGTTGATGACGCATGACCCCGCCTCTTTCCTTCAGAGAGAGAGAGACGGAGAGAGAGCGGGGGGTGGGGGAGACAACTGTGGATTCGCTGTTTTTTCACATTAAACTCTGTGAAATTACAGTTGAGTTCGACCAAAGCACACTTGGTGATTGTTGGAAAGAGTAACGACGACGGTTTGGGTGAGTTTTATTTTGTTTCTGTCCAGTTTGAATGAAGTGTTTTACGATGCTCCGCTACGTACAGCTGATCTCAACATAAACAAAAATACCCGTGGATGATAGTGCAAGCTGAACGGAGAGCGGGGCAGAGGTCTGCGCTCTCCGAGTGTCATTCTAGTTAAACACTCTTATCAGTTAAACACATTTTACGCCTGAATAAATTTACAGTCACAACTATCAGGATAACAATGTTTAACAACAATCACATTAAATCACAATCTGAATGTATGGATATCTCTATCCATCAAATTCTGGAACATTTTGCTCTTAATTTGAATGATAACTGTCACAAGTAGCGCTTGAATCCTGCTAATGTGTTGATCCTGCCTGTGTTTAATCTTTAAAGTGCTCCTGAGTATTGTCTCTTCACGCTTCTGCAGGAATATACAAACCTTAATACCCTCTTCATAGAAGCAGAAAACAGAAACAAGCAGCTGTTATGGTATCTAAAATGTTTAATTATTTAAACCAGTCAAAATAGCTCAGATAAATTAGCGGCATTAAGAACATTTGTTTAACACATGGAGACTGTCAAAACAGGAAAATTAGTCACATCACAGAAAGCTTTTTCTTTTAATTACGTGTTCATTTTTCTTTTCTATTTTTGACCTCAGAGAACAAACAATTTGCTGCAATCTGTTGGCATCCAGCTATTAATCTACTGGTTGCTGAAAAGCCTGCAGGATTGTTTTGATTTAAGGGCCATAACGGCGTCTTCTCGCTCTGTTGAGCCGTATAAGCAACCTGTCAGCATGTCATAATATTAGGCCAATAATCAAAGTCAATTAGAGTCCGACTTCCCTCTCTTTTGCACCTAGTCCTCCTGACTTCCCCCTGCCATGCCTCTGAAACTAGAGAACATCTGTTACTGCCTTTCTATGGCATTTTTTTAGCTATCCAAGGGGGTTTTACTGATATCAAGCTTCTTCCTGATCAATAAATACAACTGTAGGCTAGTGCCATTTATCACCTCCAAAACAGCCTACCTGCCTCCTGGTGAGTGATAGATCCCCCATGCAGTCTGTAATCTAAAATTACTCATAAAGACTGATTAAGGCCAAATCAGAACTGTCCTCTTCTGAATCCTGTACATATCATCAAAAAAAGGCCTCCTAGAGTCAAGCAGCCATATGATAGACGAGCATATCCAAGCACGAGGCCGGGGTATTGTGCATGCCATGAAGCTTATTTTATAGGGTCCATGATAGATGTTGTTTAGAGCGATTTAAGCGGCCCTTATGCTGGTGTCAGCATCTGACCCCTCCGCAGTGATAAAGCTATCAGAAAGAGAGAGTAGAACCAGAAGTGAAATATGGAAGGAGGGACATGTGTGCCAGATAAACTCCTGCATACTGGGCACCCGCCCAGCTCTGGGAGGGGAAAGCCTTCAGTCTTATCTGCATAAAACTTAAGGAGTGGGGGGTGAGGCGAACAAGTGTAGAAAGAGTGGTTTCAGTGAAATTGGTTGTGTCCACTAACAAACAAACTTCCAAAACTTCATTTTTAAAATCAAGAGCATTTTCCCCAAGAAAAACGAGTGTAATTCGACTCTTCGTTGCATTAATCAGATCTAAGTTTAAGACATTATTTAGCCAATTAATATAAATTAGTTATCCAAATTTGTAGCAGCTACACAGTGCACAATGCAATGGTAGTGAGGCAACAGAAGACAAGCAATATCACTGGTAACAGATGTCTTTGCTTGTATATGCCAGATGTAAACCTAGTTCCTCTAAACAGAATAACAAAGTGCCTTACAATAAAAGGACAATAAAACAGAGTGTGATATAATATGATAAACAACAAGACTGCAAATCAGAATAATAACAACAATAAAACAAGCACAAGGTAGATTATAAAATCACAAAAACATATGTAGTTGTAATAGTATGCTGAATTAGCTGAAATATCCAAAGAATGTTTAAGTCACACTTAGGGGCCATGTGCACCAAAGCATTTTGTCCTGAGGCAAGCGTATTTTTTTTAATGCTTTGCAATGGGAGCGGCACGTTTTTCCGCTATGGTAAAAACACCAGCAGCGTGATGAGGCGCTGAGCGTCTATTCTGCGCAATGCGCTGTACGTTTAGCATTTTTTTCAGGTTGCCAAGAGTTGAAAAATGTTCAACTTTGAGTAAATTGCTGCGATCGTCACAATCGTCACTTTTTACCCAACTGTCCAATCACAGTGGAGGAGGGGCGGGACAAATAGCCTACCACAAAACTCAAATGATGATTAAATGTGTTTATTATTATGAGTATTTTGTGATCTTACTGTGAAGTCTTATGCTATTGTTTTTATTGTTTTTACTGTTTTTACTGTGGACTTTATGTTGTCCTCATGCCTGGAGCATTGGACCAAACGAATTTCCCCAAGTGGGATAATAAAGTTGATCTGAATCTGAACCGAACAATCGTATCGCCGAGATGTTTGCTCGCCCACAAAATCTCATGAACCCACATAGACCGGTAGGTCCGTCCGCTTTCCCTACATGCTTTATCCTTCCCTTCATCCAGAGCAAGGGCCAGAGCCAGTACTCTACCTTGTGCAGTCGTGTTTACCACCGCGGTTATTCTATATCAGGGCAACCAGACGCAACCAAAGCCTCTCAGTTGAAAAAACGCTGCACCTCCAAAGAGCTCTCAAGCACTCCCAAAGAAATGCTTTGATGGACACGCCCCCTAAGAATATATGTGTCATGTCTGTGTGTTTAGATTTGACTGGATTCTGACTCAGAAAAGTAGAAAAGAAAGGAAATTGTGGTCGTTTCAAAGTAAATTATCTGCCTCTATGAGCAGCAGGTCATGGCCACTGATGCTGCAACTGCGCAACAGACAAACTAGAATGACAAACTTCCTGTTGTTTTTACACAGGCACATAGCTTTCCCCTTCACCTCACGCAGGATATTTGCCTCACAGGTGATTGCGTCATCAAGTCATTTTGTGTGCTAGAAATCACATCTGAAATATCATTATGTTTAGCTGTGATATAACAGTATAGCCTAAAGCCGGTACACAGAGAACCTATTGTAGCTAATTACTTTTAATCAGGCTCACCTTTATAGTCCATTAGCACCAGCTAGACCGATTTGTCCGCTTTCTCAAACTTGCAGACCTTTAGCGTTGCTGATAAACTCCACAGTTTACCACCCTCGAACCACAAACAATGTTGTCACATTGCATCAAAAGCTCTGTCAGCCAAAATGAGCAAACATTTTTGTTAATTCCAGCGAGTGAACTCAACTTAATTTAGTCACCACTCATTAATCTCATAATTAAAGAATAATTAAGTAGTAATTTGCAATAGAAAAGGCT
>CAKALG010022499.1:0-15310 GCA_916700815.1 Helicolenus hilgendorfi
GCCGCGGGTGTAAGATGGCACACGGAGCACCCAGACTGTGCGCCTATACTGTGCGGGGAACAAGCAGGTTGATTGATGCCATGGCATTACTCACAAGAGAATCTAGGTGTATAAAAGTATGATTTATGACGGTAGCTACTTTAAACTATTCATGATTATTTTCAAATTTATGCGTTTGCACTTAATAACAGAATGAGATGTGGCATAAATCGTGAGCCCGATTTTAAAAAGTCATGCATGAGTTTAGAATGAAGTCTAGAATTACCTTTTTTGCCTATTATGTTGCATTTATTTCCAGAAGTTGCTGTTTTTATGTGTTGATTTGGCCCTGTTTTGTAGAGGACAATCATTTTGAAACCTTTGTGTGCACTTAAAAATTAAATTAATTTCTGTTTTGTATTTCTAGGGTGCTTAAGATAAAATTTAACCTCGTAAAATTATTTTTTAGTTATTCAGTTTTTAGTCCGATTTTTTTTTGTTCAAAGCATGCTATTAAAAAATAGACTAAAAAAAATGAAAATGAAATGATCGTTATATTACAGTCAATCAAGCACTCTTTCATAAATGATCCCGGGTCAACCCACATTCGAGGCATTGTGGAACACAAAGGAAGAGGAAGTGTGGCCTTTCCTTCCATTGGCCTTAGCTCTGAGTAATGGGCTTTTTAAAGGTGACCTGATTAGGCATTGTTCCACCGGGACCTTGTTAGGTAAAAGAGCACCTAATGACCTATTTTTGTCAAGAGAAAGCAATGCCTCGCTGCAAAAAAAGCTGTAATGCTGGACTTTGGGGCTTAAACAACTTGGAGGAAGAAAACACAAATTTATGTTTTCATTAATGGGAAGATTTTTTTATTTTTTCAATCAGTATATTTTGGTTCGATATAGACACTATTCGCTCGTTTCAAGCCGTACTGTAGGCAGTCTGCAGGATATACTTTCTAACAGAGGCAATAATCCACGTTGTCTCCAGCCCACTAATTCAATTACCGATCTCAGACCGCTGCCAGTGTGGCCAAAGAAATCACACCTCTTCCCACTTGAAATAAGTGTTAGTGTGTGTTGCAAGAACAAAAAAAAGAAACAACAGATGGTTCACCACCGTGTGATGTGTGTCGGTTTGAATTGAGGCTTCGATGCAGCGGGTCTGATTGGCTTGGTGAATGTTGTCACCATGGTATCCAAGACAAGATGTCAGAGGGTCCTGATCTGGGTCGTATTCATCATCAGGAATCACACTGACAGGTAGACTAGGACTGAAATACTCAAAACTACCATATAATTTGAGCTATTCATTAGAGTTTCTGCTAGTAGTCTCAGCAAGCAGTAAGTCCCCTTTGAGGTAGATCGGCATTACCATTTTATGACATTCAAAACCGTAAAATGGAATTAATGATGGCATCTTGTAGTTTTCCCCCAGCAGTTCTGGGATTTAATCAATATAATAAAAAAGACAGACAGGCTGATCTCACCACAGTTTAATGAAATAAAACAAAATTTAGTACTTAAAGTTGCAAACTTTACCTAAACTAATAAAAAATGACACACAAATTACATTTCGTCCTACATGTCTTACATCAGTTACATCTTACATATCACATATATTACATAGCACACCTCTCCACATCGGAAATCAAACAAGTAATCAAATTTCATTTTTAGTTGTTACCTTAAGAGATGTTAATTTGTAACCTTGTGTCAGCGCACTAGAATTGACCATTTGTTAAGCCCCACTGCCCTTAGTTGCTATGCCTGTCAAGCCTTCTGTACTCAGAATGCACATAATGCAGTTTACAATAAACAGTGGCAAATTTAATTCTCGAAATTTAAAAAAAGAGGGAGACAACACCAGGCTTCTCATTTTTAGCTGGAGACCCCCCATTTTGACGGTTGAACTGAAACTAGCAGATGGAATTGTTATCTAGCTAGCTATGCAAACATCAGCTCTATGAGTTGGGTCTTAAGTAGGCCTCTAGGTTCTGAAACGTGAAGCCAATATGGAAGTGCATTAAACTTGCATTATTTCTAATATCCAGCAGGGGGCGACTCCTCTGGTTGCAAAAAGACATCTGATTGTATAGAAGTCTATGAGAAAATGAGCCTACTTCTCACTTGATTTATTATTACCTCAGTAAACATGGTAAACATGAGTTTATGGTCTCAATCGCTAGTTTCAAGTCTTCTTCAATACAGCGTGGTGTTCATTTGGTAAATTATGGTCTCATTTACAGTCAAGTAGACCATAAAGCAGGAGATGCTTCAGGGCGGGGCTACTTCGGCGTTGTCCTGTCTGGGAGTTGACCGCATTTTTGTCTTAGAACTATAACCGTTTCACTGTGTGATTTCACTTTATGAAAGTTAATTGTAACATTTTGGTCGCCTAAAAATGTCTTTTTAATTATTCAGAGTTTAGTTGTACTTAACTCCACCCTCTCGTGTCACTTCCGGTGACAAAAAAACAAGATGGCGACGGCCAAAATGCCAAACTCAAGGCTTCAAAACGGTAGTCCACAAACCAATGGGTGACGTCACGGTGACTATGTCCACTTCTTATATACAGTATGGATATTCGACGTGATACTAAAAGACTGCATGCCCCAAGCAAAAAACTGTTATGTTGCCAGGAAATGATCCATGAAGAAGACACGTAAGGGTAGATAAAGAAACAGAATTGTTGTTGTAGTTGTTACACAACATGGAGAGAAATCCAAAGCTCGAAAGGCCTGCTGTTACTACTAGTTCCGGTCCCTAAGTTATGATTGGAAAAAGCTGTTTTTCAGGGGAAGGGGTTAGCGAATTTCAATTGAAAGGTATTAAATTTGTCTGAACTTATCTCAACCTGTTTTTTTTTTTTTTTTCTGCCTGACCTTTTATTCTTTTACAAACTTTATAAAACGTTTCACGGCAGTGTGAATCCATAAAAACAATCTAGGAGTGAAGACTAAGTTATTAAATTTTGCCACAGTGCCACAAAACCCTTTGAGTCCTCACGATGCCCGATAGTTTGGTTTTATACAAAGTTTAAATAACTTCTCTCTTCAGACACACTATAATAGAATTGCATTGCTCCATGCAGATTTACTGTATAACTGTCCTCCTCCGTATCCTAAACCTTGAGCAGATAACCATGGAATCAGGAGTTTAGAGGAAGATTGCTTTTGTATTGAATTTATTCATTTATTCAAATATCAGTTTTACTCAATTTAGCCCAACGGGAAGCATTTTTTTCATCTTCTTTTATTTTTGTTTTGTTTTCTTCTTTATCTTATTGTTAATAGGATTTACTGGCACTGGAGAATCAAAAACGTTTTTTTTTCCGGAGAATTACTTTTCTGTTTTATATTTAGTACAACACTATGTAAATGTGTGTGTGCATGTGGGTGCCTGTATGTCGGTGTGGACGGCCGTCTGAATAATAGGATGTAGGGGAACAACAAGTTTATTTTTCAAAGCTTCCAGATTCTACCACGGGCGCAGTTTGTATTGGTTCAGGGGGCTCAATTAACCCCCTTGTGAGCGTAGCCAAAAATGCATGTCGGGATTTAAATATTATCTATATATTTTTTTTTATAATAACACACAACTAATAATTTATTGATGAATAGTGTCGACCTTGTGTCTTCTCATTGACGGAAAAAAAAAATAAAGATAACTTTTTGTGGTCTTTTTATTTACTTATAGGACGCTCTCTGTCCACACTGAATCCGTTAAACATGCACTTTCTGTCAAGTCATGTAAACAAACCACCTACCTCTCAGCTGTGCGCTTGAGATCAGACTGGAGCTTGAGTCGTGACCATTTAAAAGATGAGTGATACTTGCTATTTTTCTGGGCTTTTGGCTCACTTTTTAAAACAGAAAACTCATATTTTATATTGTGATATTTACTGGAAATGACATACATTATAGCCAACAGCCAGAAAAGAGACTTTCAGGCGATTTCCCTCCAGCCCTTATTTAGGTTTTTGTTGTGAAAAGAGGAAGTATCATATAAATGATGTGTCCTCATTTCAATTTCATAAATCTGTTGTTCCTCGTGCGTTGTGAAACAAACAGCACTCGCGGCATTTAAGGACATTTCATCAGAAAACAATGCAATCAATCATCCCAATACACTAGACCTCTCTGTGTTTTAACATGCTATTAGACACCACGTGGTTGCCTACTGTAGGTCACTGAGCAAGGCTCATGTCTAGTTTACTGTCGGGTTTTGTGGTTTGTGTGAGTTCGGTTTCTATGGTAATCTCGCAATATTCCATCACTTAGGCATAAAAAAGGCACCTGTTAGTGCCTGATTATTATTTTTTGTGTAAACGAAGCCTTTCTTGTAGGCTACACATTACATTCCCTCTTTATTTATTTTTTGGTGAACCCCCAACCTTAAAGGTCCCATATTGTAAAAAGTGAGATTTTCATGTATTTTATATTATAAAGTAGGTTAAAGTGCTTTATAAATACTGTTAAACTATCAAAACGATCAATATCAACGAGAAATACACACATTTGCATTTGGAACAAGCTGTTAGGATTTCTGTCCATTTGTGATGTCACAAATATGCAATATTTAGACCATTACACAGTTTAAAACATAAACATTCTAAATGTGTCCCAGTTTATTTCCGGTTGCAGTGTATGTAAATAACATCAGCTGACAAGAAGTAAACATAGACCCAAACTGTTGGCTAGCAACGCAATTCCGCTGCAATTCCGTTGAAATGCACTAAAACAGAACATTTCAGGCAGAGGGTGAATACAGGCATATTCAGGCAGACCGTATGAGGAAAATAAAGTTGTTTTTCTAACATTACAGCATGTAAACATTTTTAAGTATAAACACAAAATACAAGTATGAAACCGGAAAATGAGCACGATATGGGACCTTTAAAGTTCAGACTGCGTCTATGGGTTCTACTGAGGCGAATGCAAACTTTCTTGCTATTCAACACACACTCTGGCATCACAGTTGCACACACACAGTTATCAGAGTAAACACAGAGGTATTTTCAGGTATTGTATGTCAGTCTATCTCTGAACAATTGTAGCTCAACGACATGATATATTCAGAAACATTGGCATGTACACAAAAATAGAATCTAAATTAAATAGAAAATGATGGATATTTGCTGCAGGTTATTTTGTAGCGATGATGGTGGCAGTCTTTACCAATATCACAAACGCCTCTGTCTATTTTAGTTTTATCGCCCCGTCATTTCACAGTTCCTAATTTCCTCAGGTCGTCTTTTGGGACGCGTAAATGCATCAGTACCCCTGTGACAGTATGTGTTTATGTGTGTGTGTGGGTGTGTGTGTGTGTGTGTGTGTTTGTGTACACTACTAGTCATTCCTATTTGTGGGGAAGGTGTGCACAATAGTTTCTGACAGTCCTCTGTGCATGTGTGTGTGCTTGTATAAACATACCCCGGTGAGGAGACGGGACACCTGGGAGAGACGCCAGCGACAGAAATGTCTCACCTGTCAATCAAGTGCTTCCTACACTGTTGTGCTGAGGAGGAAGAGGAAGAGGAGGAGGAGGAGGAGGAAGAGAAATGTGAAACGCTTCCATCCCCTTAATGAGGAAGGCCTCGGTTTGGGAGTTAAGAGTGCTTAAGGAACGGAACAGTGATTTGAGAGGGAAAACAAAGAAAGAAAAACAGTGAACAACAGCCTGTTTCTCTGTGTTTAAGGCTTCCCAGGCAGCGTGCAAAACCTCCCAGCCGAGACTTTATCGTAATTAGCTCTGTCAGATGGCCTGTGCCAGGGGAAGCTATTACCTTAAATAGACTCGCCAGTGATACGGATCCTGGTTCTTACAGATGTTTGCATGCCTGTTGAAGATACAGCTGGCTGGCGCCGGTGCGGGCACTTTTCCAGTTTTGTGAGTGTGATTACTGATGCGGAATTAAAATAGATAAACTGGGAGCTCTCAAGGAAGCCATGTGTTCGACATAGAGCTTACGTTCTCACATACTGTAAACAAGATGGTTTAGAAATGGAAAAGTAACATATATAGCAGACATTAATTAAAGAGTAACAATCGATGAGGAGTTCTGTAAGGATTTAAGTGTGAACAAACCTGGTTGCTAATTTAAACCCTTTCGATCTATTAGATTTAAGACTAGCTCTACACCTGTTAGTCTTACACCCCATGGCTTTCTATTAACCCCAGTTAATTACACATACCGCCGGGGATTCTTACAGAAAGCAGTTTAATGCTCAATTGGTCGGCAGGCACAAAAACACAATGTTATATATATAAACAGTATATAAATAACTGCCATGATTAGTTTTAAAGTTGACTTTTTTAGTTAGAATAAGATAAGATTATCTGAATATGCTGTTGGTGTGTGTGACTGTCAGAGTATGTATGTGTATCCTGTCCCCGCAGGAACACCTGCTGTCACACAACACTGTTTTCTGCGACATGAACAAGTGCAGTAACAATAAAATGATTCTGGTTTGCCAGCTTTGAAACCTGACTCACAGGATGTGACACATCCAAGTGGCCTTTATAGCCAACGTAGACGAATCTAGTCAGAGTAAAGCTGTTCACTTCATTTGCAAATTTCTGCCAATTCAAACAACAACAAAAATGTGAGTAGTTTGAAGTAGTTCTCCAGATGTATTTGAACTGTGTAAGCGTTGCTGATTCATTTGACAGACATGTTTTTCATACATTTCTAGCTCTGAACATTTAAAGCTCGATGGGCAGTGTATTTTAGAAGCAATTTTTTTTGTAATATTTGTTGAAATTGTTTTTTTACATCCCGAAAACAATCAATAAATAAAATGCTATGACAAAAAAAAAGGCCTGTAATAAGCCTGTCCAACAGTTGGTTGGTTGGATACCTTCAAATCTAGTTTACACTTACTGATTTCTCCAGTGTTACCTACCCCAGCTTTAAAGAGGACCTATTATGCTTATTTTCAGGTGCGTACCTGTATTTTGGGTTTCTACTAGAACATGTTTACATTATTTAATGTTCAAAAAACACTTTACTTTTCTCACACCGGCTGTGATGCAGCACCTCTTTTCACCTTCTGTCTGAAACGCACTATTTGAGCTCCTTCCACGCCCCCCGAAAAGCCTACTCTGCTCTGATTGGTCAGCTTGCCAACTGTTGTGATTGGTCAACCAAACCAAGCCAAACTCTTCGGACTCCGCTCCAGCTCTGCTCTAACAAGCTTTGTTGGAGGGTGTGCCAAACTAACTACTAGGCAGGTATTAGGCAAATATGTTACTTGATGACATCACCATGTTACAGAAGAAAAGGCGGGACTTCAAGCGAGAAGTTACAGGCAGCTCAGGAGCAGTGTTTCTGTGGCGTGGACTGTGAGCTTTGTAACTTTGCAGACATTTTAAGTACACTTAAAGCTATATAACACACTAAAGGAAAGGGGAAAAAGCACAATAGATCCTCTTTAATCAGTTTTCAGTGAGAGTATCACATAACTAATTAGAAATTTTACACTTAATCTACTAGTAACACTAGTCACCTCAGTTTTTGTAAGTAGTCAAAGCTGTTTGTTTTTTTGTGGATAACCACAAAATAGTTGCTTTTACAACAACAGGTGCAACAGGTTTTTAGTTCAGGTCACGATTAAACTGTATTAACGGAGTTGGAGAATAGAGTTTTATTCGCTGTGCACTTTGTTGCATTTCTGAATGCTTTCAAAGCACCATCTGCTAACAGCACATAGGTTAGGACACCTCTTGATCTCTCCTCCTTCATATTCATGTGGAGATGTTCATGAATAAGGAATGCTGAGAGCCTTATTTTTATGCAGAGAAAAGACTAGGACCAAATTTAGCTACATACGACAGGAACGGGCAGGTGTAGCTCCATCCTTGGTTGTATAGTTTCAACAAAGAAAAGAAAGCATTCACCCTGATTTCTCCAAATTTGACATGTTTGGATATCACCACATAGTATATGTCACACACATGTGAGCTCCCAGTCATCCATCCAGTGATGTGCTCTCTTCCAAAGAAAGCTAAAACCAGCATGTGGCTAATAGAGGAGCAGGAGATAACACTGTAATCCCATGCCCTTCTCTTCTGGTATCATAACAGGACATCTGTCGCCGAGGGGCCGATTATCTACACGGCTCTAAAAGTCACATGTTGACAAGATTACGAGGTGCAAGGGTGACGAGTCTGCGGCTCACACCTATAGAAGCAGCTGCCGAGTCGACTTACAGCTGTTAATAGCTACTGCACGGTGTTAGCATCTGGCTTATGGCTTTGTAGAAGATAGCTACCCTAAATCTTGTGAAGGGAAGCAGAGGAAAGGGAACCGTAATTTCAGGAGGCGGGGGAGGATAACTGGTTGGAGAAAGGCAGGATAAAAGATAACACGTTGAAAGGTTTTCCAGCTACAAACATATATATTCAAACCACACATCCTTTACTTTGACGTCCCTGTGTTTATAGCGTGTTGCTTAACGCTCCCTGAAAGAGGATGAAAACAAGGTGATGGCAGTGGGAGCGAAAGGAAGAGAGAACTCCTCCCGGTTTATAGCTCGCTACATGCTATGTAAGCATGTCCAGCCTCTGCTTAGAGTTTGCCACATGTGGTTAACATCTGCCGTAGCATGTGGCTGTATAAATATTATCTGGCAGACAGGGCTGTGAAGAGGGAACAGTTACAGGAGGAGCAGGTGTTTTAAGAGGCCCGTTCTGTATCAGGCATTAACACGCGGCTCCGGTTCACATCCAGCTTTTGTGCAAATCTGATTTAGCTGGATTATATTTTACACCTTTGAAAGGTGCCTCCACTATACACTTGTTGAAAATGGTTTTCTTATCCTCACAAAACACACATGACTCTCTGAGGTAATAATTACAGGCTTTCAAATCTGCACTAAACATATTGAGCCTCTTTCATGAGGATTTGCTGTTGAAGTTGAAAATAATGTTCACAAAATGTGTGCAAACAAACTATTTGTATTGGTGAGTGAGGAGTGATGTTCTAAGACATCATCTAACTGTAAAGCAAGGAATCGCTGTCCGTCTGTCTTTCCGTATATCCTTCACATATCTTCAGAACCACTCATCCGATCTACTTCACATTTGGCGAGTGTCTTGCTCAGGACCCAAGGCAGTTCAATGTCCAATGTGGTGCAATTATACCAGATGGTGGCGCTATAACGATGAGCTTTACATTTTGGCCTGCAACTTTCAACCATAAGTCTCCAAAACAAATGTATCTATCCATATAAGCCACGCCCATTTGCGTCAAGATTGATTTTCTGCCATTTTTAATTGTGTCGAAATCAGATTCTTTGCTACTTCTCATACACATTTTGAGCAATCGTCACGAAATTTGGCACAGAACAGAATCAGAATCAGAATGCTGATTCTGATTCTGATTCTGAACATCTCTGGACTAAGCCGTAAAAAGTTACTTTTTTGGATTTTTGATGTTTCTTACAGTTTTGCTAAAGCTGGCCCTCACAGTAAGCTCAAATGCCATGGACAGGGCTTATATTATTAAAAAATGTCATATCTCCAGAATGCTTTATGGCATTGAAACCATATATGGTAGGCAAGTGTAGATAGGACTTCTGACTGACTATGGGAAATTTGGGCAATCTACTAACTACAAAGGAACTCTGTCTGTCTGTATGTATGACCTTTGAGAACTGTTCATCCAATTAACATCGCACTTCTGTGGGCCAAGCAATCGGCCTGATCTGGACAGGTATACGCTCCGAACGGGCCCTGCACTACTTAGCATAAACACCCAAATTATAAGTACAGCAACCCTGAGTTCGATATCCCATAAAAATCTTCTTTTGAATCTTGGTTTACAGGTGTATCTTAGCAGTATTTCTATCTAGGTTTCAGCTCCCTGAGTGTAGTAACAGCTTTGTATTATGTGCTTGTGCCTACACCATCTGATTTCTTTGGGCAGTTTTTATGACTTAGTACATTCTCTATGACACTTTTATTTTTTAAATTTCGGAATCACTCATGTTGTTCTTTGACGGATTATCTTTTCATGAGCACAGAGCAGCATAAATCTACTAACAAGTCATTATAGGTAAGAAAGCACAATGCTATACTGCGCTGAAGTCAACAAAAGCAGTGACTGGTGCCAATTGTGTATGGCGGACAGATAAAACAGAGGGGAATCAGACATGATGGACAGTATTTTCAACTTATTGTGTCAAATAGAAGACCAGACTACGAGGTATACAAAAGCTATACACTACAGACACCACTTAGTGCAGGTGTGGATAACACCTGTGCATGTCGTCCGCTGGGATGACTCATCTCTCTTAGTAGATGCTATAAATAGCTGCATCTTACTAACACCTTAGATCTGGTGGTTGATACTGACAAACACCCCCTCAGATCAATTTCACTGTGACCCAGATGTGCTGCTTGCTTCTCTGATGAAAAGCACAAAAGTGATAATAAGAATGGATGACAGAGAGGATAAAGAAATGGGATAGAGGGTAAAGAACTTCCTCAAAATATGACTGATTTCTTTACAAGTGTATCTGCGGACTCAGTGTCTCAATGAGTCAATCCGCGAAAAAAAAAAAAGAATCCTTTACCCCCCATTTGCTTGACAATAGGAATTCATTTCAAATCACACGTACGCCTCCCTGATGAACGTAATTGCTTTTCAGGCTGCGCTTTGCCAGAGAGAGCCTTGACAGTGGAAATGAAGCTGACACACAATCTTGTCCTCCATTGTACTTGGGAGTGCAATACACACACTTTTTTTTTGTCAGTGATTTGTCACAGCCCTTTGTCTCAGAACAAAGGGTGACTTTGCTGTTGTTACTGGTGCTGACCCGAACTTTCTCCACAGTTTTGAAGAATTGAAAAGCAAAGCAGAGGCGAGGTGTAAGGAGTAGACTAAAGAGACAGAAAGAATTAGCCTTGGCTTTCAGATTTTGATTGATTGATTGTGTCAAACTGCATAATAGCATGTGAGTTTTAATCACAATAGTGTCATGGTTGTATGGATGGCACTGTGGGTGGAGATGTTGGTCGACCCCTTTGGACCAGACTGAAATATTTCAACAACAACTATTGGATGGATTTCAAAGACACTTTATTTACATTTACATATTTTATTTACATTTATGGTCCCCAGTGGGGTGTTTGACTTGGTTATCCCCTGACTTTTTCTCTAGTGCCGCCCGCATCAGGTCAGACTTTTTACTCATCAAGTACAATATCTCAACATCTACTTGATGTCCCCTTTCAGGATGAATTGTCATAAATTTGGTGATCTCTTACTTTTCATCTAGCGCCATCATCTGGTTAAAATAACCTGCAAAACTAACAATGACATTTTCATCAGCCTCGGCTGTCCTTTGTGTTTAGTTCCAATTAACATGCTAACATGCCAAAGAAAGATGGTAAACACAACCTGCTACTTTATATATGTTAGCCTCGTTAGTAAGTTAACGCTGTGGCAATGTTAGCGTACTAACATTAGCATTTAACTCAAAGCACAACTGCACTTTAATACAGCCTTTAAAGGGACAGTATGTAGGATTTGGCAGAATTTGGTGGTGTGGTTGCAGAATGCAACCAACTGAGTACCCCTCCGCTCACTTCTCCCTTTTCAAGTCTGCGGTAACGTGAACCGCCGAGTGCATAACCGTGGTAACGCCATTTGCCTCGCTCAGAGGCCATCCATACCATAATAACACTACTTTAGGAGCAACAAAGTCAGATAGAGGCTGGCGGTAGCATGGCTTAACACTCAGCTCACGTTACCGCAGTTTCACAAGTGTGTCGGAGAACTACTGTGGCCTTCAGGTAAAGTAAAAACACAAAAGGCTCTCTCTAGAGCCAGTGTTTGGTTTGTCCGTTCTGGGCTACTGTAGAAACATGGCAGACCCCATGAAGGGGACCCGCTCCCTATGTAGATTTGATGGGCTCATTCTAAGCTAACGAAAACACAATGATTCTTTGTTTCAGGTGATTATACACTAATGACTGCATAGGTATGATTATTGTATTCCATTTGTGCTAATAAATCCCTCAAACTGTTACACACTGTTCCTTTAATGCAGACTTTTGGTCTTGTTAATGACTGATTTGTATAAAGGTAGTGATTATTACTGTATCTTACCACTGAGTAGGTGGCCGGGGGCCTTTTGTCTTCGGCCCAGATTAAATTACTGCAAGAGTTAGTAAAATTAATTTGTATCCGACACATACTGTAAGGAGAAGTTTTAAATTGTTCCTCTGTCTTTGTCTCCTTCACCTGGTGTGAGTTCTCCCTAAACTTTTCTTTTCAGTTTGTGTAGTTATGTTTAGGAAGGCACAGATGATGGTGCTTGTCAAATTTTAACCGGCCTTTCCTCCATATCAGACAAACACTGCAATTATTTGAAATGATCAGGTTGGCTCTGATGAGCTTTCCAGCATTTCGTTAAACTAGCTGAAAACCCCTCATTACCAGATATCCTGTGTTAAAGATCAATAGTGATTGTCAGGAAACGTGGGATAAATGTGTCCGAGCCTTCTGAAATCTGAGTCCGGCCTTTTACAGCTCTTCGATCAATGGAAAATTCAAAGGTACTCATTTTCATAGGAGACTGTTAATCTATGGTGTGCAAGCTGCTTCAAAGGCTTTTCCGCCCGGCCGACCGTAAACTTCTTGTGGGAAAACCAGTGATTCTTTTGGGCATTGAAATGGTCCGAATGAAAGATAAAGAATATTAACACAAAACTGCAGCTTTATTGCAAAAATGTCAGTGTTGAACTTTAAAAACCCCACAGCAACTGAGCCCTAGTTTATGTTTAGATCCTCTGTGCACACACTGCATGAAAGAGAACACAAAGAAGTGGAAAAGATTTACAGTAATGTCGAATTAAACTGCTTCCCAAACTCATCTCACCGAAAATGAGCAAGCAAATGAAAGAGAAGTCAAGTTGGCAAACACGAGTGAGGATGAGAGAGCGAGTGACTGACTTAAATGTGTCTGCTGTATATGGTGATATGAGATAGAATATTAAACCAACTTGTCTTGGTGATAGCAGGTCTATTGTAGGGAGGAAATGGATTAAATACGTCAAGAAAGGAGAGAGTAAAGAGTGGAGGGAGAGAGATAAAATAAATTCAAAGCAAATACAAAATCATGTTATATAAGTGCATACATTTTGCTTTTCAATTGCTTGTTTGACTTTAGTTCGCTGGAAGACACTGTTAAACTTAATGGGGGCTTCTCTTACACCGTACTTGCAAAGCGGCGCGCAGCGCAACCGTCATTGCTGGTTTCAGACCGTTGTCATTTTCACGCTCAGCGCCCATATTGCGCAACTACTTGCGCCCATTTGTGCGCCCATGGGTGTGTTGGTCTTAAAATGAGGTGTGGTCAGGCGCGTTGTTGGAGCATTGCTTTGTTGAGGCAGCAGAAAGCGATTGTGCCATTGACCAACAAAAACCCGGTCAATGGCGCGGTATTTTCCTGCTATTTAAAGGGTGCATTATTCAGATAGTAAGTGCATTTGCTCATATTCAGTCAAATAGCGTTGTTGATGGGCTGAATCGCCATTTAAATAGCAAGGCGCCCGGTGCAAGCACACCTGGCTTTAAAAGGGAATGGGAGATGACCTTCCCGTTACACCCAAAACACGCCTCTGATTAATTAAGAGACTAAATGCCCCTTGCGCCCATCTTTGCTCCCAGATTATGTGTTGTTTAACTACCAAAATTGGAGCTGGACATTCCCTAAATGCACTAGCGCCATGCACTTTAGACCATGCGCTATCGGTGGTTTAAATAGGGCTCATGGACCGTATTGTCCACCAACGGAAGCCTTATTCTAGTTAATTTGGCCAAGAGGAGAGGCTATTGATTTTATGATTTCAGGGGATTAGGTATGTGACTGAATCAGTTCAAAGCACCATAAATACTTAAGAATACATTTTAGCAAAGGAAAGGGTATACTTTTGATGTTCAGCATTAATTGATTGACCACAATGTGACGAAAGTAAGAAAAGCTCTTCTCCCGGAGGGATGCAACATGTTGAGCAGATTCCCAGCTTGGCAGAGACATTTTTTGTAACTCATGAGTGTGCTTTAGCCGTATGATTCAAAAGAAAGAGATTTATTCAGTGCCAGAATCAGTGCACACGGCCAAGATTCCTGCAGAAAAAAATTAAATGAAAATCCCGACGCAGGTCTAGAGCAGGGCGAAACCCTACTGAGTATAAAACAATTCTCTCAGCTTATGGTTTGGATCCCGGAGGAAGGAGAGCACATGCTGCAGTGTTCAAAGATTTGCTACCATTGTGTCTGCCAATGACTGAGACGTGAGAATAAAAGCACGATGGGCATCATTCATAGAACATTATCAGAGAAGCAAATGGACCTTTTATTGTTAATAGACCTTCAATACAGCCAATCCAAACATAATTATGGACTCATTCAACCACAGTTTTGGCACAAAGATGAGAATAAAACCAAATCATAAAACAGAAAAGAGAATCAATTCAATATTGAATGTTACTGATGCCTTAATGTTTTGAATGACCTTATTAAAACCAGTTTCTTTTTTGGCATCTTATGAATGGCATTATGTCCCATTCAGAGCACCAATGACGTCCCTGTAAACACCATTGTGTTAGCATTTATATAATATGTCAACAGCGTCATGTTCAATGTTTTCTTAGCAAGAAACAAATGGTTTTAGGCTTCACAAAGACAAAGAATAACCTGCAGTTAGAGGATGCTTCTTACTTTTATGCTCTAGTGAAAGTGCAGGGTCACCAAAACACCACATTGTTATTTCCTCTATCTTGGAGAACTGTATGTATTCACAGAGGAAGATGAGCAATCTGTTATAGTTTGCCAATTCTCAATTACTGTGTACTACTGCAACAAAGGAGTGGTTTCATGTTTGGCTTTTTTTTTTGCAAATTAGTATAAAAGTCAATATAATGCTAGTCGACTGTTAAAATTGTCTTGAGATGGTCATTGCAGGCTCCGAGGCTAAGGCAGAGCTTCTTCATTAAAGCTGAAGTGAGGCCAATCAGTGTAGTAAAACAAATAATAATTCAAATGGGCTTTTTGTGCGTGTGCATATTTCGGTAACCATAGAAACATTAAATAGTGACCTTCTTGTGATATTCAGAGCTATTGATGTTAAAGCTGTTCCACGGCTTTACAGAGTTTTAAGGGAACGCCGAGCTTTTCAAGCTCCGGTCCAAAGGGAGAGGGGAATAGCCACTGATAAAAGTGTGGCGTCTCTTTGTATTTCATAGCAATCAATTGGACTACGTGCGGGGGGGGGGGGGGGGGGGGGGGGGGGGGGGGGGGGGGGGGGGGGGGGGGG
>CAKALG010022499.1:15330-27136 GCA_916700815.1 Helicolenus hilgendorfi
CCCCCCCCCCCCCTCCCCCTCCTCTCTGTAATGCACCTTGGTCGTTCAGAGTCCAAGTTGAAAAGAACAGCAGAGGACTTTGCTTTGTCAACTTCCTCAGGAACTTGCCATACATCTATATTTGCAATTAGTGCTTTGCTCATTGAGCCTAAAGGGTTGTGTTAGACTTTAGTTCAACCTGGAAACTCATACTCATGCCTGTGTGTGGACGGATGTGTCTGTACTAGGGCGGTCAAAGTTAACGCGATAATAATGCAAATTGGTTTTAAGGCCACTAATTTCTTCAAGTCATTAACGCAATCGATCTTTTGGAGGTTGTAACAGGCTCAGTTTTAAAGCTAGAGTGAAGGTACTGGCATCATATGACACTAAAAAAACCTAAGGAATCCATTAGTACCAACCTTGTTGTACTATCTTGTCACAAAGGAGGCTAAACAATGTTTCAAATTATGCTAAGTTTTGGCAAGGAAAAACTGTCATGGCCACTTTCAAAGGGGTCCTTTGACCTTTGACCTCAAGATATGTGAATGAAAATGGGTTCTATGGGTACCCACGAGTCTCCCCTTTACAGGCATGCCCACTTTATGATAATTACATGCAGTTTGGAGCAAGTCATAGTCAAGTCAGCACACTGACACACTGACAGCTGTTGTTGGCTGTTGGGCTGCAGTTTGCCATGTTATGATTTGAGCATATTTTTTATGCTAAATGCAGTACCTATGAGGGTTTCTGGACAATATTTGTCATTATTATACGGTTTTGTGGAATACTAGATTCTGATTGGTCAATCACGGTGTTCTACGGTCTGTTATTTCTTTATAGCAGACCGTTGCTATGTATAACAGACTGTTGCTATGGGCGCAGTCCTGACCTCGGACTCTGGCGGACCATTTTTGTGTCAAATTGTTGATTTCTTAAGTAAGTAGCTGTGTAATAAGCGGGATAATGTACAGCTATCAGGTAATTGTTGTGAAAGAATCGTCTTCAGGGTCACACCTTACTTGTTTTGTGTTGTTAAATGATTTCCAATTATAAATATATATATATATACATTTGTATAATGCAAGCATATTTGCTCACTCCCATGTTGATAAGAGTATGAAATATTTGACAAATCTCTCTTTAACGTACATTTTGAATGGATCAAGAAATGTGTTCACAATCGTGTGATTAAATATTTTACTCAATTGACAGCCCAAATCTGTACATACTGTATATATACATTTTTGTGAGATAAGGCATGTACATATCTGTTTGTAAGCACATGGAAACGTGTATTGTCAGGGTCTTTATCTACACCTGCATCTTAAACCACTTTTATCCTCCGACACACACCCGTACGTTTGGAGAATACTGTAGTTCAAAAAGAGAAACCAAATACCAGGTGCACTATAGCCATCAAATGGGTTGTACCTTTAAAAGCCCCGACCCATTACCGTAACGGCATTTGATTCCGAAAAAATGGATGCCCCTGAAGAATTGGCCATTGTGGGGCCACAATTTCACAATACAAGCCCTTTCCTCTGCTCCTGCCACGTCAAGGCGTTTCATCTAATGGCTGAAATGGCACTCCTCCACTCTCCTTTTCAGGGGCACCATTCACAAAGTGCCAAAAGGCTTCTCACTGCAGTCCCGGTGATTGGTCATGTCGTGCCATGACCGTTGGGTGTGTCATTGAGTCGGCTATTGAGTGTGTGAGTGCACGGGAACACAATAGGGTTGTGCTTGCTGTGTGTGTGTTTCTGTTTGCATGCACAAGAGGGTTAAAGCATAAATGTCTACAGGAACAGGTTGAAGCATCTGTCTTTCTTTCTGTCATCTTTCTTTGATTACCGGTAAATTGTATAGATATGATAAAGATAGTTCAATGCTACATTGACAATAATACAATTTTAAAATAAAGAAAACCTTAAGCATGCGCAGACTCAGCCTGCTTATATGAGCGCAACAAGAAAATATGTTGGTAAGCAGATGTTGTCTCTTAGGACACACACGGGACGAGCAGAATTTCTTTTACTCCACTGTTTTCCAAGATTTCCAAAATTGGCTGAGAAAATGCCAAAAGTAAAGGAACAGTGTGACATTTCGGGGGATCTATTAGCAGAAATGAAATATAAGATTCATAACTATGCTTTCATTTGTGTATAATCATTTGAAACTAAGAATCGGGTTTTCGTTAGCTTAGAATGAGCCCTTTATATCTAAATAGGGAGCGAGTCTTCTTCACGGAGTCCGCCATGTTTCTGCAGTAGCTCAGAATGTACAAACCAAATACTGGCTCTAGAGAGAGCCTTTCACTTTTTTACGTTACCTGAAGGCCACCGTAGTTCTCCGACATGCTTGTGAAACTGCAGTAACATGAGCCGCATAGCGCAAAACCGTGGCACCGCCGGACGCCGTCTGACTTCTGCTGCTCCTATAGTAGTGTTATTATGGTAAAGATGGCCTCTGAGTGATGCGAATGGCGTTACCACAGATTTGCACTCGGCGGCTCACGTAACCGCAGTCTTGGAATGAGAGTAGTGAGCAGAGGGGTACTCAGTTGATTGCAACCACACCATTAGATGCTGCCAAATCCTACACACTGCACCTTTAATGAATCATGCTGTGAACAGGAGGTCTCTGTCCGCAGAATACAGTCACATCTGCCATCAGCTCCCTTAATCCAACACAATGTACAGTACTGTATAAAATATATACACGCATATACTGTATGTGTTTGTATATTTATAGTATAGTATTGAATTTATATGAGACACTAAGTAAATTATTCAATATATTTTGTATGAACATACAAATAATTCATCTTGTGGTGTCATTTATGCTAGTACAGTTTGCAACCATGGGTAATATCCTTTTGTGTAACTAAAGAATGAAGCTTGAATTTGAATATAAGATAGAGACACAAAGAGAGGAGCTTTAATTAAGACGCTGCTCTTGGGTTTTTCCGATCATGAGAAGCTGTAAAATGTGTTTTGCCCTGAAGGCACACAGTTTCAAGGCAGGGCCCACTCAAATCTCCCCTGACCTGATGCTTAACAGTAATTATGATACCTGACTTGGTATTGTGTGTGTGTATTTAGCTCGGTTTCACAACACATGCGGGACATTTACTGGACCCTCTCTCCACATCCTTGGCCTATTTTCTTTTCCTAAACTGTTTTGTTAGAAAGGGCTAACTTTTGAATGTTACTGTCAGTGGACACAATCACAACAACAAGTAATTGTTTTCTTCCTTTTTTATTTGTGGAATAAAATCAATAAACCTACAGCTGAAAAATGTTTTCAGTGATCTCTTAGCAACAAGAAAAGCCAAAACTATGCTTACTTCCAAGCAAAATGTGTAGTGAATAAATAGGTGCAAAGCGGAAACAAAACATTATGGCTCTTGGTTTAATATAATATATTTGACGTTATGTTATATTCTTGGATTCTTACACAAGTACACTTGGTATAATTTACTTTGTATGTATCATATTTTAATCCACACATGGCTGTTGAGTTGTCAACGGCAGATGAGCAACTGGTATAAAAGCTACTTCTGTATACTACAGTAGGATGCCAGTGAGTTGAAACAGCTGTAAAAGAGTCTAAATTATACCTTGCAGATTTGCCTTGACACCAATAATTTCTTCAGAGCAGATCTTCACAGCCATGCATAGCACCTCAGGGTATTGCAGAGCATTTTGATGTTATTTCACAGGCGTCACTGAACTTGAGCTTGGCTGAGAGAGGGGGATATGTCGACTTCTATTACTTCACAAGTATCATCGCAGAGGCTGTAAGAGCAACTCGCAATTTCCGTGGGAACTTTCCGAGTCTAGCTATTTGGTAAATGGATTTTTTTTTTTTTATTATAATGCAAAAAAAGTGTTATTCACTCATTGTTATTTGTATTATTACAGAGCTTCCCACTACAGCCACAGTCTTGAATGCCTGATCACTGAAATGATAATCATAAAATATATTTATGTGCTTTTCAACCAACCCCATTGGGTGCTGCTAAGAATTATGCTTCCCGAGGCAAGAAGTGACACAGCGTGCTGATGTGCCAAACTTAAAGGTAACATCAATAAATCATTACCTAATTATTTTGAGACATTAGTCTGATTACAAAATAAATTACAACGTAGACCATCGCTGAAAGTTTTGCTGCCTCTAAAAGCCTCAACGCTGTGCTTAAAGGTGCTATTGATGACATTGAACTACTAGATTGCATTGAGTTTACTTCACAACAAGTCGTTGCCAGGCATTTACAGTCAATCTCAGACATTTATCTGTTTTTTCCACACTAACTGACGACCCAGAGATACCACGTGACACCAACGTCATTTTACTGTTGGCTCACAAGCCTTGTTAGAAGTGGGAACCAAACATAACTTATTCAACAGAGATGAACAAAACATTTATTTTGGACCCGTCAAAATTTTTTTATCACAATCGTAATAATTTGATTTAGGAAAAGACGTACTTTTATTCAGCACCTTTCCAATGCTCTGTGGATGTATTCTTTTTTTTAAATATCCGTCTGCATACAAATGTTGTTAATAAGACCTTTAACATTGTGTTCCAAATCAGACTTTTAATTTGCAGCTAATTCATTCTTTCTTCAAGCTCCAGCCTTCAGACTATTCTGCTAGGCCTCATGTCAGTTAGCTCATGGTAACACACACTCGCTGGATCAGGGTCTGTGATCTGCTTTACTCCTTCTTCTGCCTCTTTTAACGGAATATTATGACCTTGTTGGAAACACACTTATTTGCTTTCTTGCCAGGAGTTAGATGAGATAATCAATACTTCTCTCATGTGTTGGCTCTGGCCCTGAATGTCACAGCATTAACACGTGATATCTCGGCTGTTTACTGCGTACAAGAACTTGAGTGTAAAAGCGACAAGTTGTGGTTCTGTGAAGTTGCCAGGCAACCGGCAGAGACTCCAGAAAGTCATTGGTGAGTGCCAAGATATAGTCTGGCACAAAACTCCCTGTAAAACCACAACTTGTTGTGTTTATACTTCAGTTCTTGTACGGATTAAACAAATACGATATAAACTGGAAAAACAAAGTTTGGAAACTTGTGTTTGGTGGATTATTTCTCTGTGGTTGCAATGCTAATTGGCATTGTATTTTACATCGCTGGAAAGCCTGTTTATTTACCTTCGCAATGATGTCCAACTTGTAAGGATCATGCATTTGTGGGATGTTTACCATTGGCAGAGCATTTTGGCAAGTTTTTCTTGGGCGCTACCCACATAATCAGCTGTGCTGCTCATCCCACAAATTCATGATCCTTACAAGTTGGACATCATTGCAGGTGTATTTTTTCAACCTTTGTAAAGAGCCATGCTAGTTTCCCCCTTTTTCCAGTCTGTATGCATAAGCTAACAGTCTCCTGGCTCTAGCTTTATATTTAGCATACAAGCATGAGAGTGGTATCAATTTTCAGCTCTAACTCTCTGCAAGATAAGCCCTTTCACACCAAGCACGGAATTTTGTCAAAAAATTTGCACGGAAATTTATATAAACTGATTTTGTGGGTTCTTATGAATGCTTGCACACCCCTGCAGAACATTCATGTGGGGAAAAAAATATTAGGACGATCTCGACTTCAGCGGATTGGCCAATGAAATCCTTCATTCCAACTGATCGGCGTCATTCTGGGATCCTTGGAATAATGGGCGTTTGTTTTCGGGGGAACAGACTGTCTAACAAATTGGACGTTTTTCGTGAGTATTGGTGTTTTGGTATAACAATGTGCCGTCTACTTCTCAACACCCAATAATGTACGACAAACACTACAACGTCAACAACCAAATAAAGTACAATATATGTCTTGAGATCTCCCAGCAGCGGGGATACGATGAAGATTGTAATGTAGCTGATATGCACTTGCTAATGTAGGGTTACGGAACAGGGCTAGCCAACACAGCATCCCATTTGGGGTCCAATTAGTTGATGTATTGTGTATTTAACGTTAGCCCCTTATATTACATTCTCTGTCTGGATAGGTTTTTGTTGTGTGGAGTGGACACGGGCACTATTGAGGAGGAAACTCATTGCGAAAATGGAAAACAGACGTGGATAATTTGCACTCTACGGCCTTGGTGTGCCTAGTTGTCAATGCGGAAAATCCACGTGCAAATTTTCCGCATTCCTGCACTGCATTTATGCATCGCACTGGTGAGAAACGGCTCAAAAGCAAAGAAGTGTATAGTGTAAATGTCAAACCATTCCTTTAATACCGGGAGCGACCAGTTGTGTTATCTTCGTTGAGATAGAAAGCAATGCTTTTGCAAAAAAGTGTACTTAATGTTAAGAAGCGGAAAATGTCACATGTAGTATGGCACCATTTCATCTCTTTGAGCCCACACAGACGCAGACGCACAGGGGAACAAGCAATGTTTGTGGTGGGCGTACAAAAACAAGCTGTATGTATATTTTATACATTTAATATGAAAACATGAAACGTAGCATGCGGCAATTTATTATCTGCCCGTCATTATAAATTTGAAGCTGGTGACCACACAGATAGTTCTATGTAAACATTATTCTGTTTCCGACTCACAGCATCTCTGAGTCTGTCAGCCTCCTTTTCTTCACATGTCTGGTTCTGTACTCTCATCTCTTATAATCCCCTCACTTTCTCTGGTCCACTCCTCTCACACTGTTGCCCCCCTTCGTCACTTTCACTACCTCCTGCCCCACTTTTTGTACTCCCGAGTCGCTCTTCATGTTCATCTTTCTGTCTCTCTCTCACGCACACATCCCCTACCCTCTTTAATCAATAATGAATAGAGCCACATAGTGACAAGGCTCCTCTTCTACTTTTGACCAACTCTGCTGCTTTTGCTGGGACGTGATTAGAAGGCCTGAGTCCGCGAGTGCGTGTGCAAATTTGCAAAAAGGGCAGGAGGAGCAATTTGATAACACCGTGTTAGGCCGGCTTTACATTTCTATTCATAACCCCCCTCGGTGACACCACTCATGCACAATATGCTGCTGCACACCAGCGCTGCATTACAAAATCGGAGTAAATGCTACAGAGATTACAGCGAGTGAAATCATTATGCTTACTACACAGCGGGTGGTGAGGCAGGACTAAGACCAGAGCTAATCCTCACAGCGCTATCTCTGCTCAGAAAGAGGAACGGAATACAATTAGCCACTCTCACTTTTAATTACAGGTAGTTCACTTGGTTCAACATTCCATCTAAGGCCACTGGCCAGGCACACAATATTCAAACATGGGTATAAATAGTGTGCAGCTGTTTATTCAAATACATATGGTAAGAGAAAAATGTTCAAAAATGTATAACGTGACAACTATATTAAGTTCTAGATCAAAATGCAGGGCTTTTTTTTGGCTGGTTACATAGATTTATCCAATCAAATGTCATTTGGGGCGCTAACCCCAGACAAACCGTACTTGACCGTTAGCTAGTGGGTAGCTAACAGAGCAGTATCGTAGTAGGAGGTGTGTTTGGGTATCAATTGGCAAAAACGTTGTTTACATTTCCAAAGAATTCGGTTGAGATCTTCATTATTCATTTCACCGTTATCCTATCTCCTCCTGATCTAACAACACAAGTGAGTGAAGTGTGTGTTGAGGCCAGTCCTCTGCAGCCTCATATCTCTCTACAGCTCCGTATCGGGCCATTTTTGAGTGATGTAATATCTGAGGGATTTGCTTCAAATCCCTAGCACACCTAAATCCTGCACACATAACTTCACTCTAACTTCTATATCAACAACAGGCTGAGAAGCAGTGCTTCACTGCCCTCTGGTTAAAAGTGACATGTCTGTTGCACCCATAGACATAGAATAGGAGTAGAACGGACATTCCCATTCAAATCAACGTAGCAGTGATGGTCAGAGTGGCGGCCATTTTTATGTGTACTGTTGGCATTGCGGCCGTTGCAGCGGGCTAACTTCCGTATAAGCTAAACCGACTTACCACAAGTCACAGACTCACTGAGGTGGCAGCTAAAACGAGAAGTGGAGTAGTAAGTCTCATAGTAGTAAGTAAAGCGTGTTAAAGCTCATTTCTATCGCCAGATGAGTGACAACTTTGTTCGGCTCATGTTCTGTTACCAATGGATAGGGTGACCATATTTTCAAACCCCCAAACCGGGACCCTTAAGTGTACCTTGCGTTCATGCATTTGTACGCGCTAATACGCACGTACCATATGCATTTTCATCAAGATGGCTAACTTGGTACACTTGGCATATTTGAGCACGAGTTGGGATCAGAGAGAAGTCATCATTATAGGGGGTGGGGGGTGCATTAGAGGCTGTGACAATCATGACTTATCACATTCACTACTTTCTCCCCCTTTAATCACATTTAATCGGGCTATCCACCTCATGACGCACTGACAGTTTGGGAGTCCCGTAGAGAGTTTTCCTCAGAGGAAACTTATTGACGTCTGGGCCTCGGTGCGGCAATTATTTTTCAACTTTAGTTTTGAACCCGGACCATCTCTATCACATCATGTTGCTCGCCACAGCCACAGGCTATTATAATTAAAAATACGGAGCTCAGGTGACGTTTTGGCCAGGATGGAGACACCGGGTGAAAGACTGACAGGAACGGACGGTCCTGATGGAGTTATAAGCTAGACTAAGTTATAAGGCTAGCTATAAGATGCGCAGAAGGAACTGTGTAGAATAATTAATCAAATCAACACATTTGATATGTAGCACAAGGGGGTTCTGTGTTTCAACAGTCTGATGCTAGTTGCACAAAATGTAACCTCACGATCTAACGAAGTGAGG
This sequence comes from Helicolenus hilgendorfi, assembly GCA_916700815.1. NCBI lineage: Eukaryota > Metazoa > Chordata > Actinopteri > Perciformes > Sebastidae > Helicolenus > Helicolenus hilgendorfi. The sequence continues at coordinate 24,106 of CAKALG010022499.1, forward strand.
GATGCAGCAAGTGTGTCTTTGCAGGCCTTGCTCTGTTTTGTAACTGTCTGCCAGTGCTTTTGAATCACTGAATGATCACCAGCCAAAGAGGACAAGGTTTTGCGATCTTTAAAAATCCATTTTGGCTAAACTTCTTTCATGGATGTTATTTATTTTACATCTCTGTCTGCACAGATCCACTTACCGTTACTTGAACTTCCCCTGAAGTATACTTAATGTAACTATTTTTTTTTAACTAGATGCAAATGTGTCTTTTTGTCTGAATGCCTGTTGGTGCTCATCTGTCTGTTTGTGGCTTTTCCCATTTGTACCTATATGTGTGTGTGAATCTATGTGTGGCAGGTAGACAAGGTGTTTTTTCCTCGGGGGGTCAGTGTGTAGTTGGCTTTGTCTATTCGCGCTGTGGGGTCCATGACAGCGCTCCACCTGAGGCCATGATTAGCTGAACCCGGGAGGCAAGGAGTGTGGCATGGAGGGATGCAGAGTAGGTTTAGGACAGAGCAGCAGAAAAGAGATAAAGATAACACAGCAGGATAGGAGAATGGAACGGGAAGAGGTATTAGTAAAGTTAATGAGAGGGAAGGGCAACCAGGAGAGAAGATAAGGTAGAAAGTTAAAGAGTGGAGAAGGGAAGGGGAAAGAACATAAAATACAGGAAGGAGGTAGTAGAAACCATTTGAGAGACCATATTGGAAAATATAGTGTAGTTAAGAGGGGAGAAATAAGAGCTGGCAGAGAAAGGAAATAAAGATTTGAGAGAACAAGGGAGCAAAACAGTGGAAAGGAGGCAAAAGTAGAGTAATGAGGGAGATGAAGAGACATGAGAGAAAGTAAAGAAGTGAAGAGGAGTGACAGAGTAAAGAGAGATGAGGGTAGAACAGGGCAACTGACGGCAAGTAAAAAAAAAAAAAAAAATCTGTTGAATATGGTTAGTGTCCTGTCAAAAATAGAAATCCACATTCCGAGTCTCCTTTTTTTTTAAGCTGTAACTGACTCGTTGTCCTATCACTGTATACAGGAGCAGTCAGGAGAAGCAGCCAGGCCGAGAATCCTTTTGAAGGGAGCCGTTTGATGCAACCCCTCTCACGTTTTTTTGCATTATCTGCAATCATTCATCACAGCCTCTGTCCCAATGGCTGAACAATCCCAGCATTTGTAGTGTGGGCTTGAGTGCGTGTGCATGCCTATCTCCTGTGTGTGAGCGAGCAGCAATGTGGAAATGTACGTGTGCATGCGTGACGCGTGACAGAAAGACAGGCTGAATTAATATTTCACATCTAGGAGGTTAGGTTGTGCATACGCTCTCATGGCAGCAAAAATTGGCATGCAGCTCATCCCGTATGTTTGCGCGTACGTGTGTGAGGGAGAGAAATCCATTGAGATCTACAGCTGTGTTGCATGTATGCTTGCCCACATTGTTGAATCGTACAGTTAGTATGAAGATGGAGTGAAATGAGGAAAGAAAGATGAAATAAAAGATTTTTTGTAGTAAAAAGGAGGAGGAGGAGGTGGTGGTGGTGATTGAATGCAAAATGCAGAGAAGGTGGAAGAGAGCAGAGAGTAGCAATATTTAAATAAATAAAAATGGGGTCTAGGTTATGCCATGTTAAATCATATTACAACCATCCATCAAAACTGCATTAAGTCACTATTAATGCAAGCCCTGGGCCAAGCTTCTGCGAGAGTGAGAGGTGTGCATATGGCATTCAGTCTATTGTGGAGGCTCATTTTGATGGCAGCTGAAAAACACAAGTATATAAAAGAGAAAAGGCAACAGTTCAATTGTTAAGTTCAATTGACTTAGTATTTTGACCTCACTTTAATCCAGAGGAATGGCACAGAATGGGAATGTTAGTAAGTATTTAATCCATGATTTTTGGTTGCAGCAGTTTCTCCTCGTTGTATGTTGTGAGGGATGATGATGATGAGACAAATTGGAGACATATAGCACTGCATCATTCTTTTTTCTTGCTCTTTGGTCCTTTGTAAGATGTGAAATAGCGCTCAAACTCCCGCTGACAGTGCGAGCAGGTGATGCTGCATGAGAGTTGACGGGTGCTGGCTCTTTCTCCCACGTAGTGCATGTACAGTATGCAGGAAAAATATAGCTTGAAGTGGCAATCCTGGTTGATTTAACGACACCCTGTTTAATGGTGGTAACAGCAAATGTGGTTTAATACTACGGGTCCTAGAATACTGGGGGCAGCAAAACAAACTGTTGTTTAGATTGTATTTTATTGATTGTATAAAGAAGTCAGGTAATAATTGGCCTTTTTTTCATGCTTCTGTAAACAACTGATGTGATTTAATGCTGCTCACGGGTTTGAGTCTGCGAGCAGCAGTAGAAAGCAAAAGTAGTTGGTTACCTCGCTGAGAAGTTGGAGGTGTGCAGCCTGTAGCCTGCAGCTTTTCATCAAACAGCTCACTGTGTCTGCTACTTCTTGTTCAATTACTCCTTGCAATATTTCAAACTGGTCAAAACATGACCGTTGTCTTGTTTTGTAGACACATTTTTGATGAGCGATACCGGTCGGAGTCAAGCACACTGACAACCACATTGCATTTCCTGTGATGACTTCATGATAAAAGTCAACTTGTGTTTTTAATGTGAAGCAGCAACAACAGGAAATGTTTGGTTTGCATTTGCAGTAACTTAAGTAACAGCATTTTTTTCCAGGAATGTCACCACAGTCACCCAGTTCTAATACTAACATATTAACATTGCAATACTTTCATCAATGGGCCATAGGCTCGATCACCATTTGCCGATCGATAGTTGCTTAACAGACATTTATTTAAATGTAAATCTTGAAGATTATTACTTGTGCCCATTGTGCAAGATTGCAATTTACTTACAAATAGACAAATACACCAGGAACAGTGTGAACTGGCAGTGTGGTATAGAACTGAAAGCGAGATGAAGAAGCAGGGTGAGAATACGGGATTGTGAGGTGTAAGGTTCTAGTGAGGCATGAAGACACTTCGCCCGACGGAGATTTGTGCCACATCTAGAGGCTCAGAGATGATATAT